>JABASK010000849.1:0-11627 GCA_019776465.1 Rambutanura hunanensis | reverse complement strand
TCGACGACGTTTCGACGATTTCTTTCATTTAAATCAAACTTGGTCTTCTCTCCCGCCTTTTTCATTCGTCAAATACATTATTTGAGAAGGGGAAGTTGAGACAGAAATTCAATAAGAAGGTGTTGTGGTTTACGTTATCCAGTGTGGCCGAATTGTTTTCTAATCGAATAAAGTTAATTCTTGAAAATTATGGAGACGATCAAATTTTAAGATGGATACTTCGTACTTTACGTCATGCCTCAGTTGATAATTCTACAATTATTCAAACTTTTCTTTACAAAAGCGAAAGAATTGAAGTGATCCACAACTATTTCTTGAGGCCTCTGTCATGTATGTCCATCTCCAAAAATACATAGAACATGTCAATCCCTTCAAGCCTTTTAGGACTTCTCAGGATAACGAGACCTGACCCCTTCGGTGTCATTTATCCGTACTGCAAATAACCAAAGTTCACTGTGTTTCAGCGCAGACTTGGATATTAAATTATTGACATTTCCTTGGAACAAAGCACAAGAACTCAGTCAAGTCTGAGCTGATTCAATGCAACAAAATATCTATTTTTTTTACTCAAGTCGGTCAAAAGTCGATTAAAAAAAATGAGTCGGGCCAAGCTCCCAGAAGAACTAATAATTTCCTATAAATGTTTTTTTTTATTCGAGGTTTTACTGATTAAGTTCGACAACAATTAAATAAAGCGAAAGTGATATGCTCTGAGGCTTTCCTTGTGTCTTACTAACAAGTCATAATGAGTGAACAATCGTCTACAACTAAATGCTACTCCTAAACGGTCAGTTGGTAGATGTAAATGTGGTGGAAAGTTGAATTGTTAGAATTGCTAACTTCTAATACAATCCCGACGGCAGATCACAAATCCGATGATTCACAAGGTCAAATCCCTGTGATACAAAAATTGGCGGAAGACTGAACATTTTGAAAGTAGCCTCTTTTTCCCCTTTGCTACCCTGTGACAACTTCTTGGAGTGTTTACTCATATTGAATAAAGATGTACTTACGGGTGACCCATAAGGCTCTAGGTCACCATAGCTTTTGCTAAAACGGCTATGCCTGTAGTCATTAAAAAGGTCAGGTATGCGGCCCGCTTCCTCTTTCGCTTTACTTTTTTCATGTAATACTTTCCTTTCTCCCTCCTTCACTTCTGAATCCGGGTACTTCCAATGTAGTGAAAAATTATCGTCCATGTTTAAGTCGTCTACCGACTTCCACTTATCTAGCAACTGGCCTTGACCTTTTGATCTCAGTTGATCCAAAAGAGACCCGACTTTTCTCATGTGTCCGGCTCCTTTAACTTTGAAGGGGTCGGAATCGGCACTGGAAGACGGAGTGAAAGCGAGCGAGGCATGGAGCGACTCGGAACGTCTTAGTCCTACGCTGGTCCCATATCTTTTCTTCGTTTCTGATTGAGTGAACCCATTTGATAGGATCGGGACTTGACTGTTGTCTGGACCGGAGGAGTAGAGTTTCGAACTCTTGAACTGCGTGAATTTGCTCGCTATGACATTCTGTTTGTGAAAGTTGAGTTGTGGTTGCGGAGTGACCTTTGACCCACCATGTTTGAAATAGAGCTTTGTTGGGTTACCATCTCCAACTTTTTTAACGTTTCGCATTTTGAACTGTGTGGATTGATCTTTCGGGATCATTTTCGGGCTCGGGGTCTGAACGAGGTCGGATTCATCGTCATCGTCACTAGCTGATGATCCAGGCCAAGGTCGTGTCGTGACCTCGAGTGGAGACATGGGTCCATTTTTGGGGGGAGACTTGACCAATTGAGTTGGGACTATGTTAGTTTCAAGAGCCAAAGTTATATTTTGTTCGGGTTTTGAAGAGGAACACGTATCTTGTTTGCTGGCCAAGTTAAGTTCGGAATTTACAATATTATTCAAATCTTGCAAAATTTGATGTATTTGCTCTGCCTCTTCTTCAGAATCTGCTGGAGTTGTAACTATTTCCTCTTGTCGCTTTGACTTCGGACTGCGTCGACGTACTTCATCGGATTTTGATAGATAAGGATCCATTCGCTACAAATTCCCCAAACAATAACAATTAATTATTCTTAATTGTAAAATATAAGGATTAATTAATTGTAATTGTAGACCATTATTTGCACTCACCTTCAATTTATCCTTCAATGTAGCCAGTTCTTGTTGAAGCGTGGCAACACTATTTCGCAGCTGAGAATTCTGACGTATTAGTGTATTTACGTCAATTGAGACGCGGTCCCACTTTTCCAATTCCGCCTCAATTATACGTCCCTCTCGTGCTCCACACAACTCAGCTCCCTGTAACATAATCAAATAAGTATGAATTTCATTACATATTATTACAAATGTACAACGTTTGAGATGTATTGTGTTCTAAATATAACAAAAGTTTCTCGTAAATGATGTCTCTTTTCTTATAAATTGAAGGATTAAGGATGGTACAAGCTAAGTTTTAATGTTAAAATGTTACCTTTCGTAGTGTTGGTGGTGAAAAGCCAGCTTCTTCAAGTTCACATTGAATGTAAACTTTGTGCCTAGGACTAGGTGCTGAGGCTACCCAGGTAGTTAAAAATCGAATACCTGTTGCCTGGAATGCACCTGGAGCAGATGATGAAATGGCCCCAATCAGGACCTTAAAATGTTCCATATTTTAAATGTACTTAAAGTTCAAATGAAATAATGTTTGACGTGTAATGATTAGAATTTTTACCTTGCAACGGATTGGTTCCCCAAGGCGCAGGCGCAAAGTTGAAATAGCTTCAGATACTTTGAAGTGACCTTCCGCTCCTCCTTCGGAACAGATACATGTCAAGATCTTCACAAAAAAAAAGTTTGTTAGAACATTTCAAGTCTCATTTCGAAGCGAGCTACAGTTAGTATTTTGTTGTCGAATTCGTACTTCCAGTGCAATAATCCTGTTGGGTGTAACCGTTGACACCATAGCGGCTCCTATCGGATAAAGACCTCCAGGGTACGTCGACAATTTTGAAACGGCTTCAATATTTCTTTAAAAAAATAAGAAATAAAAATGGATTGGTCCAATTCAAAATTTAAGAGTGTTCAAGTTCAAATTTGGGTTAACTTGAACCGTAATCGTTAGTACCTGAGACAAAGGTAAAGACATTGCAAGCACTTATGTTCGTCCATAATGAGCTTTCTCTGTTCACGGAGGCCATTGACCTCGTCGAGACCCATTTGAATTAACTTCAACGCCTCAAGCATGTGCAATACTCCTCGGACCGAGACAAATTCTTGGACGAAAGTGGCGTAAGCGTGTCGGAGGTCAGCTTCTAATTTGAACAACAGTTCTGAACCGTTAAGGAATTTTCGCATGGTCATTTCTGGAGGTGTTACGGGAGGCTCAAGACCATCACTATCCCAATTTTTCGTCTGGTGCTCTACAGTGGAGAGTAGTGACTCATTTTGAGTTAAGTTGAAACCCTTGACCTCCTTTTCCTTCGTAGGATGACTATTTGATGAAAAAAGGAGTTTAAGCGCAGCAATATAGTCTTCTGCATTGTAGAGAGGAGGACGAAGGGTAATACCGCCCGACTTTTTCCTCTTCCCCTGTCCGACAAAACAGTATTAATGACATTTGTGTTGAATTGCCCTGGTTTAACTGTACTTTTTCAAAGTGTCAAAATGATGTAAGTCAGTTTCATAAGTTATATGTCTCACATGTATGTCTTCGCCATTAGTACGTAATAGTGATTGCTCCTCTTCGTCGCAGAAGTCATCCCTCCACTCGGCTGGCATATTGAAACAGGTTTTACTTTTTACCGGTTCACTTTTATTTCATCCCTGAAAAAACTTCACTTTAATCGTCAAGTTCACTTTTAATCAAACTCGTGAGAACTCTTTCGCGCCTCCACACTTCACTTCCGGTTTTTTTTCAATGAAACGTTTCCCATATGCATAACAAAAGTGAGAGGAGAGGGAGGAATGGAATATTTCAATTGTGAATTAAAAGAATAAACATCTAACTGTCCTAACGTAGGTACTCTACTTTTTTGAAAACCTTTCAATTCTCAAACTGAGTGAGCATGAGAGTATTACATGTCATTTGGCTTCAATTCTAGTTGTCTTCTCCTTGTGTCGTATCTCCATAAGTACCATGAATCTTTAATACGTTTCCTTCCTCCTGTAACCAAAATTATAATTGAACCTAACCTAACCTAGAAATTAGCAGGCTGAGTTTAATAAAACAACATATTTATTAAACTTCGAAGAACACGAGTATAAAAAATACACAAACTTATTTTCAAAATGTAAAGGAATCATTTTTTACAAATATTATTTACAAAATTTCGTTTGTTTGTCATTTCATTGTCATTGCAGGAAAAAACGCTTCAAAAGTTTATGTGGTAAGAAACAAAGAATTTTCAACCTTTTTGCGGTGAAATGTCAAAACAGCAGGTGCTTGTTAGAATAAAAAAACAAAACGTTTGGAATTAGGTTACTATACCGGGTATTTTAGAACAAATATGAATTTGAAAAAAAAGCAACCAAGAGTTTCACTTGTAAATCTTTATGAAAATTTCGTCGACTACACGAGGAGACCTCGCAATGTAAAATATTAATGCAAAGTGATTCTGCCTTCGTAATACCGTGATTTCTAAGGTTAGAGTGCCGTTAGCTGAATTATTATTCGTTGCATGCTCATGACATTACTGGGTGATTAGAAAATAATGGTAACGTACTGACGAGGCATAACTTGACCTATAACAAATGGCTAAAACGTTACTTCCAGTCGATGTAACAACAATACAGCAGGGAGTGTACATGTCAATTGATTGAAAGAAGAGTACCGTAGTCTTGTGGGGGGGGGGGGGAGGAAGATAGTCAAGGATCGGCGTCAAGTATATTTTTCCCACCCTCTTCCTGTCTTCACAGCAAAAACTAAAACTGTAAATGCGTTGTTTTACTTTCAAGGTTAAGGCGATTGGAGGTAAAACAAAAGAGAGAGATGGTGAAAAAACGTTAGAAAATTACAATGGGTCTCCCACGGTCTCTCCATCTGATAACCTACCAAAGATGGAATTTGAACTTGCAGTCTTCAACGTGGGAAAAATTGAATCGAAAATTTGTGAAAAAAAGCCATATACTTGAAGGGGGCAATGAACTTTTGTAGACTTCCTGTCAGGCGCTGCACTTATCATTTTAAGGGAGATATGAACTTGCATTTTCCGTTTTTTTAAAGATTGATTTGATCTTGATCGCAAGTCTTGACGTACATCTACAAGGAAATTGAAAAAATTATACTTTAACCCTCACTTATCGGCTCCACCCCAAGCAGTGAACAGTTCAAATACAATATGATATTAGTTTGCCCTATTTAAAAGAGAGGGGTTAGAAAATGTACATTAAAAGACGGACGAGTTCTACTTGGTGCTTTTAATAGGAAATGAATAATAATCTCAAAATTTCAGTTTTTTATACATCTGGGACTTAAATCTTACATTATATTTTGCATTAGACAGTTATTTTATAGTGATTAACTGTCAACTGCATTATATAAATTCTCGGCAAGTGAGGAGTAGTATCATAATGACTTACATCTGTGGTGCGGAACCGACTACTTGCGTTGAGGTATCTTTAGCAGTGTCGTATTTTCGTAAATAAGAAAATAGTAGAAATTTTGTAGACCATATCTATCTCCCAATTAATCGGTGTCAACATAAAGGTTTAGACATGAGAAAGGGTTTGAGGAGGAGAGTGACAATGGGTTCTTAATTTACAGGTTTGGTTACGCTATGAGTTTGAGTACCATGGCACGGATTCAGTTAACTGCACATCGAGGCATTTCGTCCCTCGAAAAGACAAGTGTCAAAATCCTTACACTCAATAACATGAAACATGTTCTTTACACAAATGAAAGTAATTAAAAGAAAAGTTGTAGTCGAAGTTGACGTGTTTAAGGTTAAGTTGAGGTTGTTTTTCTTTATTTTGTATTTACTTATGACTCACTGTCTTGTAATTATTAGCAATTTGATAATTAAAGTTTAAATCACGTTTATGAATTCTAAAAAGTAGAGAGAATTGAAAGCGGGTAAATTAATATGCAGTTAGCCGTGCATCCGGTGTAGGACGTGTGTGATATTGAGAAATTTGTAATTTTGCGCCATGCCATTTCTCCTGGCATCAATTTTTTCGTCAATTCGACATTTGAATATAAAATGAGGTGTTCAGACTAAAAAGTATTACGAAGAAATAGAAAGGCGGAAAATGGTGAGAAAGAATCCAAAGCATCACCCAGTATTCGACAACATTGCAACAATTTGAGAATTCCGTTCCGCATGAGAGTAGGGTCTGGGCCAATGTTATTCCAATTTAGCTTTACTAAACCTGCTAAAGGTAAATTCAAATAACATTGATGTGGGGGCGGTTGAATTGTAGGGACATTTATTTGGTGGAAATTTCGTCTCTGTTTTCTACGACATCCTAACTCATGAGAGCATGCTTGTTATTTGACAGAATTGTAGCATGTTTTGGAATGACCTTACCTTACAAACGTTTTCCCCATAAAAGTATAACTACTGGTTAGTTTCCAAACTTTCTCAACACAATTAGGATGGTCATTGAATTCATGATGATTTTCAAATTTAAAAAAAGCATCGAAGCACAAGAATGAAATCGTTGTTGTGAGTTTATACTGTTAATAATTATAACAGCATAAACTCTAAAAAATAATTGAGGCGAGGAAGATTGGTGCTTATGCTTTCTCATTTAAAAGAAACAAAAAGAATTGTGGAATCAGTTGATCAAACGTTTGGAAAAGTAACAAGGTTATTTTGAACCAAAATACGAAATGCTAAGCAAACTCAGTTTGTAATGTAATAATCAATGTTAAACATACGGTAGACGAAAAGCGAAAGTTTTAGAAAAGGTGTAGATAACCTCAAAGGGCAAAGAACTACAAAAATATAAATAAAGCAAAGGAAATAGGCTAAGATGGACAAATTAAAACTGTGACACATTTTTGTTTGGTTTAAGAAAATGTACCAATTCTAGGCGTTAGAATCCATTTTTACAAGAAAAAAGTTGAACTTTGTTACCTTTGCGTTTATGGATTATTGGTAGGAATAATGTTATCGTGAGCTGAAGAACAATTGTTGGATGAGAAGGCGCGTGGAGAGGTTTGAGACTCTCAACTGAGATAGGAATAGGAAATTTCGCAACCTTTACGTTTCGCGTGTTTGCAAATCTGTTAAGACTTTGCAAGAGGACAAGGTTTTCGAGCTCAATTTTATTCCATTGCGTGGTTGACCAAGTGATAAAAGGGCCTCAGGCTCAAAACCAAATTGTGAGCTTTGAAATGGAAATTACCTACAAAAAGGACGAGGGAAATATGAATAAAATTGAAAAGAGGTTAATCAAACTATGTCAATGAGTTAGAAATGTTGTTTCTAATCTGTTCTAGTAGAATACGATGGGCATACATACTTAACACTGATATAGGGACCATAACTGTCAACATTAACTAAAGCATGTTACAGAATTTGATTTTCTAAATAAATTAAGGATTAAGGCCAACACCCCACGGCGACTAATAACAAAGTGAAGATAAAAACGTGTTCCTGGCAATAAATTGTTAATGCACCTTATTCCCGGGATAAGGGATTCGTCAAAAGTGGTTTAGTAAAATCGGGTTTTTAGCTTATACCCTTGTGAAAGCGTAGTCCATTCATGGATTTAGAGCGACGCAGCAACTTAAGACCCCCACCGCTTTTCCAGAAAGAACAACTAAACTAAATTAGTTACACTAATAATTGTGGCTCACAAGACGAGACCCGTCTTTAATTAACGCCAACCAACTTTAGAACCATAACCCAATTTTTCAATTAGTGTCAGAGTAGAGAAAGCCAAAATTGTATTTTGAGTTCCTAGACGGCACTCAGAAATCCGAACATGACCAAATAATATAAATTTAGACCGTACTTTGAAGTTACGTCAAGTTCTGAAAAGAGTTTCACAACTAGAAAACAAAATTACATCGGTTCATAACAACGAATTCGAAATTTACTTTTTATTCTACACTGTTTTTTAGTAAAGTATTTTAATTCTACACTGTTTTTCCTTCTACTAATGTACTATTTTGTTAACAAATTTTTGCGGAGGTGTGCATTTACATGGGGATCTAAATGAAAGGTTCTTTATAAATTCTTACCTTGTTTCCCATTTTTGTTCATTGTAACAACATGCTCAGCATTTCCTGTCAACTTTCGTTAAAAATTGGGTTGTGTCGTAACTAATTTAAATAAATTTGAAAATTATACTCCCCCGTACTTGCGTGGACGAGTATGGAGAAAGCCTCTCAACGTCAAAGTGAAACAATGTTTAGTAACTCGAACATGAAAATCCACTAAATTTTCCTAAAAACTTGTCGTCAATTTATGGGTAGAAGATTGAGGACAAACAATCCCTCAACAATTTCTGCAAACCCTAATTTAGGAAGACGTTTATATTAACTATCATTTCGGTGGTTGGAGCTGCATGGCGCCAAAATTGCTAGAGTAATCACGCACTGACCCTCATCCCCCTCCTCCCTCTCGCCAAAGCTGAGCTAAAAAGAACTTTTACTCCTTTTTACGTTCTAATCAATTCCTGTGCTTAAGGGTGTACTTTCACCAGTGAAAATTTTAATGTAACAAACTTTTGTGTAGGCACTTAACGGATGGTTTCATTAAGACAGTAGAGAAAATAGTATGTGGACAAGTTTATTAAATAAAGTTATCTTTTTGTCGTGCTAATCGTTGGCTAATTTTACTCGTGATAAGATACAATAGATAATTATGTATTTTTCTACTAAATTTTGTAGAGCCTAAGTTGATCAGGACGGCAATTTCGTCTTGAAATTCTGTAAAGATGAATTTGCAACCAAGAACGTAACCAACATAAGGGAAATTGTGGTGGAAAACTACAACTAATTAACATCAATCAACTCAAGTACCAAAAGGAAAGCTATAGCTTCACTCAAATTTAATTTACCTCTCACGTCAGGGCAATTTTAGACACACGTGTGCGAATATTTGAAAAGAAAAAAAAACAATGTCAAATCCAAAATTTTCCTCTAGTCTTCTATCCAAACTTGTTAAATATCTTGAAAATATTCCGGACCTACATTTTTATATATAAGAGGATGGAATATGTTTTAATGGGTTCCAACGCTTAAGTCATGAAACTTGAATAAATAAACAGAATGAAACTCGTCAATTAACTCCTCATAAAAGCGTACATTCTGGCACTTTTTCTAATTTGACCTTGAAAAATGTTATATTTTGCCAGGAAATTTGGTATAAAAGTTAATGAGAGTTACTCAACGTTTCAGTCGTTAGGCATCGACAAATGTGGTAAAACAGGAGAGGTATTTGGAAGATATTAAGGATCGCTCTTTTCAATTGATACAAAATCGTATTACAAACTTCTCTAATTTCAATTTTCTAAAAATTACATTTACGTATTCCCAGTCACTGCTTAATGTATAAGCACCATTACTTAATTTGTACCGAAGAATTTAAATTCGTTCTTTTCTATACGAAGTATACGATTCCTCCAGTTACGACTACTATTAGGTGTAACCTTTCAAAACTTAGAAAAAAGTAGAAGCTAATTTTTTGAGAAAATTGTAAATTTTGAACCATTTCAAACTGTCATCATGCAACCTCATTGCTGTCAAGAAACTTTAGAATCGTCTCTGACTTTACTCAAAGTCAATGACCTTCATCCGCTGGATCCATTGACCTCCGATGAAATAGCGGCTTCTTCAAATCTTATTCGGACGACTTATCCTGCCAAAAAATTTATCTTCATTTCGATTACACTTGAGGAGCCTTCAAAGCCCGCTGTGCTCGAGTACATTACTGCAGAAGAAAATGGTTGCGTTCTTCCATCAATTCCACGAAGATCTAAATCAATCATCATCGAAAATGTGACGGGGAATGTGAGCGAGATAAGGATTAATTTGACGGATAAGGTCATTGAAGTTTGTGAGGAGGTTCCTTTTGGAAACCAACCAACATTTACTATCGAGGAGGGCCTCGTAGCCGAGGAAATTACGAAGAATGACGCTGGAGTTCAACTAAGATTGGCGCAGCTCGGAATTGAGGACTTGGAGTTAGTCGTGGCCGAACCGTGGTAAGTGTACCTTCCGACCTTTACAATTCACTTCAATAATACTTAGCACTAAATAGAACTAAAATACTTATCACTAATACTTAACATTTCAATTATTCATATTTTAGGGTAATTTGTTATGAAGGTTTGGAAGAAAAGCTTCATGGAAAACGACTCATGCAGTCTTACATGTATGTCAGAATGTACGAACATGATAACCACTATGCTCACCCTTTGGACTTTGCTCCGAGTAAGTTTATTAAAATAAATATAAGGATCCTAACCCATCCTAATCCTCTATTTTGTACGGACCAGAAAAAGTCTTATAATTAAACTTTGAAATAAATGTTTTGTTTTGAGTCGTGGACTTGACATCAGGAAAAGTCGTGCTCATCGAAGATGTTCCGATTCATCCGGACCTTAAAGCCAAACGACAATCAGCTATTACTTATCCTAAGGGTTGTAGCAATTACGAACATGTCCAACAAGACGAAGGATTTTTGCGGAAGGATGTCAAACCCCTACAAGTTTTGCAACCACAAGGTCCTAGCTTCACTTTCCGAGGAAACGAATTGAGTTGGCAAAAATTCACAATGCGGATTGGGTAAGGACATTTTTTCCCCAATATGTAGGAAGCGTAACAAAGCATCAATTCCCCACTATAGACTCTTATTATTATCTATAGAGAAAAGTTGGAAATTAAATAATAATTTATAATTAACTTTTCTATAATTTTGAGTTTCAACTACCGTGAAGGCATGATATTACACAATGTGTCGTATCAAGATGGAGATCGTCGACGGCCATTGATCTATCGCGCGTCTCTAGCCGAAATGATCGTACCCTATGGTGACCCTCGACCAGTATACCATCGAAAATGCGCAAGTGACCAACTATTAAATAAACCCAGTTGGGATTATTAATATCATTTCATATCTTTCATATAAATATCGTGTTCTGAATATAGGCATTTGATGTCGGGGAGTACGGCCTCGGCCTTTGTACCAATTCCCTACAACTCGGTTGTGATTGTCTTGGAAGTATCAAGTACATTGATGCTTTTATCGCCAACATTAAAGGGGAACCAATAACCATAAAGAACGCTATCTGTATTCACGAAGAAGACGATGGACTTCTGTACAAACACACGGAATACCGAAACAACCGTGCTACTGTTGCGAGGTCACGCAAGCTCGTCCTGTCATTCATCGTCACTGTGGCGAACTACGAGTATGCTTTTTATTGGACATTTCGACAAGATGCTTCCATTCACTTTGAAGTCAAGGTTTGTAACTTTATGCAAAAATGTATGTACTATTATAAAATATTTTGCACCTCACATATGTGCATGTTAGGACTCTAGCGCCAAAAAATGAAACCTAAGGACATGCATTTTATAATAAAAATAAAAAAAGGAAAAAATCAGTGTCGAGTTTAATTTGGAAATTTCACTTTTTTCCTTTCAAATTTTGTTCAGGCTACAGGGATTATCAGCACGACGCGTCGAATTAACAC
>JABASK010000848.1:0-11636 GCA_019776465.1 Rambutanura hunanensis | reverse complement strand
CAGGGACGAAAGCCTCTCGTGGTGGCTCTCCAGTATCCTTGGCTACAACCAAGAACATCATTTCACGCTTGACCAAAGTCCTGTTTTTGATATAGAGTTTTCTAAAATTTTCAAAAAAAAAACAACAAAAATGTTACTTTTTACAAAAAAAAAGTTTAAATAAACTGAAGTTCTTTCTTACCCATTCCCATCAATTCGAATCAAGTTTGTATTTTTAATTTCCAATGATATCTTATCATCCAAATCTCCATCTGCCACTTCAATTTGACCTAGGGCTTGACCTCGACTCATGCTACTGGCCGAGACGTTAAACTCATAGAAACCCTGCCGAAAGCGAGGACTCCAGTCGTTTACATTGAGAACTTGAATAACCACGGTAGTTGTCGCATTCTAAAGAATAAGGTCAAAAGTATTGTGACGAAAGAGTTAAGGTTAGTTGACCTTTGACCTTTCTACCTGAAATCCATCCATGACCGTAATTCTAAGACTATGTTTCTGCTGTACTTCATAATCGAGACTTTTTTTCAAAAAAAGTTGACCCATTGGTCCAAGTTGGAATTGCGAAAAGGTGTCACCGTATAGGCCAAATTTTAAGTTACGATCAGCTGGGCGTGAAGTGAGTGCTGTAAACAAAATCGTACCGACTGGTGCATTTTCTGGAACGCTAATTTGAAATTCGGATTGAACAAAATGAAGTGGTGCAGAAGAGCTTCCCTTCTTTCCAATATTTAACGTAGAAATGGCATAACGATCAGCGTTGTCAATTTGTTCAGCCTAAAAATAAATTTAAAATACAATTATTTTTTAATATAAAATAAAAATTTATTATAAGATTTTTTTTTTTAATTTTATCTGAAAATAAAAACCAACTTACTTTNCTTCTTTCCAATATTTAACGTAGAAATGGCATAACGATCAGCGTTGTCAATTTGTTCAGCCTAAAAATAAATTTAAAATACAATTATTTTTTAATATAAAATAAAAATTTATTATAAGATTTTTTTTTTTAATTTTATCTGAAAATAAAAACCAACTTACTTTTAGAACCAAAGTCAAAGGTTGGTTGAGCTGATCTTCTGCAATGTCTCTACTGAGCGTAATTCGTCCAGTTTTGGAGTCTATTCGAAAATACGTCGTTTCGGGACGACCAACTACAAACAAAAACAAAGTTGCCTTTTTTTTAAAAAAAAATAATAAATTGATATAAAAAAAATATGAGAAGAACACATTTCATTAAAAATAAAATCTACCTTCCGGAAAGCTCAAACGAAGGGGTGCATTAATCCCGACATCTTGATCAACAGCCCGGATCGGTTTCGGTTCGATCTCCAAGACCATACCGGCTTTCGGATAACTCGGTAACATAGCAGAGTAAGCCACAAATTCGAATCTAAATTTCGGTTTTAATATTTTGAAAAAAAAAATTTTTTTTAAGTTTTTTCTTGCTAAATTGAATTTGCACGAACACAAATTTATGCACTTTTTTAAAGCACATCTACTGTCGATACCTCGGGTTAAGGTCATCAGAATCCAGGACATTGACCTGAAGCATCGTGTCACTATACAGTGGCGGTGTCCCATGGTCACTGACTCTCAACGTGACATTGAATTTCGCCAAGGTTTCAAAATCGAGCGGTTGACTAAGGACAAGTCGTCCTTCGAATCCACCCCCAGCAAAGGCTATTAAATTCTACAAATTTTTAAAAATAGTAAATAAACTTCACTTTTTTCTTCATTTCAATTTTGACATGAAATAATTTTTCAAAAAAAAAATACTCTTCTTTAAAATTATTGTTCATGAAAAGAAGGGGTGAGTGATTTCTTGTCTTACTGATGGTCTCCCATGCGAATCTAATGCTGAAAACGTGAGTGTTGAATATGGCCCATGTTGATCGATGTCAATTGCCTTTAAAAAAAAAGGCAGAAGCTACAAACACTTAAAAACTAAAGGATACTTTGTCAATGTCACTGAGAGGTGAATGACCTCAAAAATTTTAATGCCTAGGAGTTGTTTACTTTTACTTACTTTCAGCCCTGTCAAAATTGTAGAACCTATTAGAGTTTGTTCGGAGACATTGACCGAATACGGACCGTCAAGCCAAGTAGGTTTGTTGTCATTGACATCGGAGACACGAATCGTCACAGGAATGGAAATGCTCTAAAAAAATTTCATCATTATTAGAGTTTGTTCGGAGACATTGACCGAATACGGACCGTCAAGCCAAGTAGGTTTGTTGTCATTGACATCGGAGACACGAATCGTCACAGGAATGGAAATGCTCTGAAAAAAATTTCATAAATTTCAAAATTTCAAAATTTTGACCAAATTTTCAAGTCCTACGCGTGGAACTCGAGGATCGTCGTTGGAAGAAACCAAAACAAGTGCGCTTTTTCTTTCGAATTTAACACTTATTTTGTATAAATATAAAATTTTAAGTAGAATTTATATTTGTTATTTTAAAGTATAAATTTTTTGCGTTCATTTTTTTCTTTTTACTCAAACGCCACCAGGATCCCTAATTCTGCTCTACTAATTTTTGGTGGTTGTTCATAGACTCAAAATTCAACGAACCAAATTTACTTCTTGATTAAAAAGAAAGGCGAACAATTGACGAAATTGCGTGTAAGGAGTTGTGCATTGTGTTGAAACTGGTTTGCAAAAAAAACAAGTTAAGTTTATAATTTTTGCGTTCCTTACAGGTTCATTGTTGTGTCTCTTGTCACAAAGGACCGTAAAGGACACCGTGGATGGCCCCTCGATTCCTTCCTTGTCTAATTTTCGAGTCAGGGTTAAATTTTTTGAATTCGGCTCAATTCGTACAGGTGCCGTGGATTCCCGAAGTCGGAGAACGATGTCACGTCGTGGATCACCTTGAATTTCTAGATGACCTTAATGAACAAAGTAACAAAAGAAGAGAAGTAATCATCATTATACATTTTTTGAAGTTGCAAGTAAATCGCGCCCTATTTTTGCGTGAATTTCATTTTTGCAAAAATCAAGTTTATGAGGGTATATCTTTCATTAATTTTTGCCAATTTTTTGCACACATGGGTATTAATTTGATTAATGAACTTGAGTATTGTCATCATCATCTCTGTGCCAAATGGGAAAGTTAATGGGGATGAGCATGACGGTTACACTTTTTACAAAACACATTTAAAGTTTTTAAGTTAAAGTGGGGGGGGGGGTGGTCTCAATTTTTTTTTTTTGCAACAAATGTCTCCGGGTAAATGACAAGTGGTTCCACTTTGTATGAAATACTTTAATTTTAACAAAACTGAAATTAGAATCAATTTAAAATTTCTCACCTAAATTGAATCCAATCGGAGCATCTTCACTGACAAAGAATGAAATAGAAGAACCGCCATTGATCAAAAAGCACTTGGAGTCACCTACTCCTGCACCTGAAAAGAAACATGAAACAAATTCAATTAAAAAAAGTGACGCTTTCCAATTTTTTCCTTTTTCTAAAAAAAAAATTTCAAAATTTATTTTTGTCAAATAATTAAAAGCACTTAGAAGGAACGAGCAGGATATTACAGTGTAACTAACTAGCACACATAGGAAACGACAAATTATTGCGAAAATTTTTTGCAATAATTTCTGCACTCCCATAAATTGTACGGCACACGACAGACTCCCGGTTCAGAAAAATCAAAGTCTATTACTTTACAAAAAACAAAAGACTTGTAATTTAAAAAACAAAATTGCACTCTTTTTTTCGCACGTCTTCCTGTGATTGATTAATGATTAAGTAACTTGCAAAAAAAAGAGTTTACCGCTCATTTGAATCAAATTGCCAAAAGAATTCCATCAGCAACTTCGTTTTTGTCAAATTTATTTCTCAATTGACTTTGAAAAAGAAATGGGTGGGGCTTTTAAAATTGTTCTTGCCAATTTCCATTCCTTTAAGACCAACTATTACATACACGCGGGATGACGACGAGTTGTAATTATAAGCTCAATTTGTGCAAAAGACCATTTTGCACAAATTGCAAAATCTAAAAGATCAGGCAGTAAGGGGGAGGTTTACATTGACGAAGACTTAATTGTTTCGTTTTTTTCTTCTAAAACATGAATAGGATAAATCGTTTTTTTTTAAATTTCCCTCTCACGTCCATTTAGCAAGCTTCTCCGTGTAGGTTCCCATTAAATACTATCACTCTGCAATTATGACTTTTCATCCTGTGAAGAAGCACACTTTACTTGGCCCATTTTTCGCAAAAAAAAGTGTGACTCGAGATGAATTCAAATCGAAGTCTCTTCTTTTTGTCAGAAGAGGCTAAGACGTGAGAGGTCCATTACGCTTTTTAAGGACAAGGGACCGGAAATTGTTTACTTTTCCAAATGATAAACGATTAAATCAAATGTTTAAAATTAGCACGCTTGTCTCAATAATTATTGAAAACAATGAAAAATCAAAAGCCTGTGAAGAGACGATCTATTCGTTTGTTATTAAAAGTTGTCAAAATATAAAGTATGCTTAACATCTTTTATGCTGTTGCAAGTGTTCCTTTGATTACCACTTTACCTTCCAACAGAATTACGTTCGCATCTTTAGTCTGATAGATTCTTTGTTTCGATTGAGTTTTACCACCATCATACTTAAACATTGCGAGATTTTAAATGAAATTTTAGTGATAATCGTTTTCGGAAGTACTGACGCTACATCGCGGTCACTAACTATAAGATGAGTCTTGTATAAAAAGTACCGTGAATCTTCACTTTGTAGAATCTCACACCTTCTGTCTTGCGAAAATTGAATTGGGCCCACAAAATGAGCATTTTACTTTTTGCAAAACGTTGCGAAAAAGTTTAATCTTGAAGAGTTTAATGACAAGGTAAGTTTTGAATTTGAGGTTGAGTACTCTGAAAGCGGAACGTATAGACCGTAAATGGAAAAAGAAAAAAAACGAAATTTTTTTTGTTAATTAAAATTTTATAGACACTTGAGACTCTTAAGCTCTGAAGATAAATCGGTTGACCGACCTGTGTGTACGTATATGCTTTGAAAAAAAAATTATTTTAAAGTAACTAATATTTTTATGTATATGTCTTTATAATAATAACAAATTAATGCCAAACTTTTACCTGTCGAAAGGCAGAAGCAGGTGAAGAATCCAACGATGAGCCAGAAATACTCCGAACTTTTAGTCATTTTTAAACAAGAGCATTTCGAAATTTTTCAAATTTCAAAAGTTTTAACTTTGCTCAACTTTTTGAATATTACGCACTCTAAAAAAGTGAAGCCATTCCAACTTCATGTTTTAAAAAGTACTTATTTCACGGTTGACAGATGCTTGGTTTCCAGGACAGAGGAGCACGATACACCGGAAATGGACAAGGGGAAACTTTACCTAGTAGAACGCTGCTCGATATTTGGGTTTATACTTGACGACAAGGAAAATTGAACTGAGACTTGACAGAAGGGAAATGGCAAGTTGGACTAGGTGGAAACCGTTCCTTCCGAGTGCTTCGAAGGAACGAACGGATTACGAAGAAAAAGTCTTAACTAGAGGAAGAGGCGAAGAGAAGTCATGCAGGACAATGGACGAAAACGCCTTCAAGTCCACCATTCAAATACTAGTTGGAGTTATAACACAAAGGTTCTTCTTTCAAATTTTAAGTTTTAAAAACTAAAAACAAAGAGAAAAAACGTTTTTTTTTAAACTCTAGCGGTTGAATTTGAAGAGAAAGAAAAGTTTCAGGATTATAGCAATAGCTTATGTGGATAGAGAGTGATGAGTAGTGAAACTGTTGAAATTCAAATAAAATAAAAATAATAATAATAATAATAATAAATAATAAAAATTGAAATAAAAGTTGCACGTGAAAAAATTTGAAATATGACCTCACCTGCTTTCTCTACGCTAGCCTCAACTTTAGTACGGTGGGAAGTGGTATTATTCATAGAGAGTCACTAAAAAACCAATCACCCAAAAATTAACTAAAAATTTACTAACATCAGTAGAAATTAGTGCCAATGATTTTCAATCAAAATCCGCACTTACAAAACAATTTACATAGAAATGCTGAAATCACAATTTTTATATAAATAAATTTTTTTAAATACTTTAATGCATGAATTTTAAATCTAATTCTTTAGAACAAACAATTTTTTTTGCAGGGCAGGTATTTCTGTCTCTAGTAACCCTATACGTCGTCCGAGTTACAAGTGCGTGAAAGGGTTTGATTCATTCTAGAAAGTTCACAATTTACAGGTAAAGCTATATGTACTGCTCGTCGTGGAATGAAAAAATGAGTGAAATGAAAATGACGTGAAGAAAAAAGTCGAGGGAATTTTCACGAGATGAAAATTTCTGATGAAACGAAAAGTTTTTCGCGTGGATTTCATCGGTAATTCTCCGACAAGTTTACTGCTCTCTCTTGCGAGATTTTTTCGCTTTGACTTTCTTGACTTTGTAATCGCTGTTTTGCTATTGTTGACTAAAGTCAGGTCAAAGTACCAAGTAATTAATGGATTCAGAAGACGACGAACTGTTATTGTTAGGCGTAGTGGCAATTGTGGTATCACAGAAAAAAATAAGAAAAGAACGGCGTATCCGAGTAAGTCCATATCTCCAAGGCAGAAAAAAGAAAGGAAGGTTCATTAAAGACGTAAGTAGGTTACATATAAGTTTAATGTTTCGATGTGTCAGTCTAATGTATCAGTTCTTTGATTAGTTCGAATAATTGCGTTTTAAATAGTATCCGGATATGCTGAGTTCTCCTCAAATATTCAAAGAAAACTTTCGAGTACTACCAGCGCAGTTCGAGGAACTCTTCATATTACTTGAACCAAGAATGAAGCCAAAGGTCAACTCACACCCGCATGACAATCTCAGTCCTAGGGAAAAGTTTTGTGTGACACTCGAGTAAGTCCGAATTATAACTGTCATGGTACAAATAATGTCTAGCTACGTTAGCCCGGAGACTTAAGCGTTAAAGTATTTATAATTTTCAGATTTCTGGCCTCTGGCACTTTACTCAGACACATCGCAAGTTGCTACCGTATAAGTAGGTCGGCAGTATCCAAGATAATTTATCAAACTTGTCACGAAATATACGAAGTCTTGAAAAGGACCCAATTGAACGTACTAACCTATTCCAATCACGTCTTTCACAATTAAATTAAATGAGTTTGCTCATTTATTTCATAGAGTTTAACTGCGCATAAGCTTGAAGAAGTAACCAATGGGTACCATATTCGTTGGAATTTTCCACATTGTTTGGGTGCCATCGATGGAAAGCACATTGCTATCAAGTGTCCAAGAAATGGTGGAAGCTGTTTTTTCAACTACAAGGTGATATTTTTCTCAAAATCTTTTTAATAATTTTAGCAAATGAAAACTGTTTGAAAAAACGTTTAGAAAAAAGACTTTTCTCAACTAATAAACCTTTACGAATTTTTAAGGGCTTCCACAGCCTTGTACTTATGGCCGTGGCAGATCACTCATACAAGTTTTTATACGCTGACATAGGAGCTTACGGTAGCGAAGGAGATGCAACCGTGTTTCGAACGACACAGTTTGGAAAGCAGCTTTTAGGGAACAAGCTTCCAATTCCTGGGCCTCGACGTCTCGGAAATCAGTTGCTGCCTCATTTTTTTGTAGCAGATTATGCGTTCCCTCTTCACAAAAATATTATGAAGCCATATACGCCAGACAAACGCAGAAACTTGGAAAGAGACGAGCGGATATTCAATTATAGGTGAGCGATTGCAGTTTGTTATCAACAAAAAATCGTGTTACCACAACTGGTTTGAAGTTATTCGACACTTATTTTGCAGATTGAGTCGAGCACGAAGATGTGTTGAAAACTCTTTTGGGATTATGTGCGCCAGGTTCTATTGTCTAATGCGGACGATGTTCGTGAGTCCAGACACGGCTCAAAAAGTTGTAGGCGCTTGTGTGGTACTACATAACTACCTAATCAATGTTGCGGCCGAAGACTACGCACCGGTTGGATTTGCAGATACAATCGACGCAGCTGGAAATGTAGTCGAAGGTGGGTGGAGGAAAGCAATTCCAGAGAGTTCAATGTTTAATACAAACTTACAAGGGCAAAACTGCGGCAGAGCTAGCGACTTTGCTAAGGCAATCAGAAATTTATTAAAAGAATATGTAAATTCGGAAGTCGGAAGTGTCGAGTGGCAAAACAATATAATCTAAAGCATCAATAAAGTGTCAAGTCATCATCTCCCAAGATAACAACAGAAGCATTTCGTTGCTCGATCAACTTCTCATGGGTGAGGCGTATAAATTCACAGTTTAGATCCTCCACAACATCTTCCGGAAGTTTAGAAAGCATACGGTCTAAGTTTGCAAGCATTGTTTCATGCTTCATTTTTTTAACCTCGGCTGAAGTATCAGTTTTCGAACCTTTACGAACACTGATTAAATCGGTGACGGTTGAGATGAGCTTATTTGTACTGTCTTCTACTCGCCTTTTCTTACTCTGAAATCAACCGTAAGAAATAGTTAACTCAAAATATTCCCTCATGAGATTGATAATATGCAAAAGTATCCTTAAGGGTCACCTTAATACTAACTAATCTTAAAAATAATAGTTGTTTGATAAACAACTCACATATTCATAGTTTGATTTTCCACTGCAAAAACCGCTGGTAGACGAAGTTGATGGAGATGGTGTTGGTGGTTCGCTAGACAATGGCGATGGCTGGGAATCATATTGGCCCAAGTTTTCTAATTCAATGTCCAACTCGTTCGAAAGTGTGCTGTTAGTAATATTAATTAAATATAAGTTCCAACTACCACATAAAGTGAGACTCACGTTCTTTTATAGGGTTTTTCAATGATGAAACTAAGTGCCTCTGCAAATTTCCAACCTTCCATACGAGTCTCATTTCCATCATCATTCCAAAGATCGTTCGACTCGACTAGCTCCCCTCCAGAATCTCCAGAGTGTTTAACTTCACGAGACGGTCCAATTTGTCGGTATCGTAGTTTATCTTTCAAAGATTTCCAGTTCTTCTTACACTTTTCAACTAAAGTTAACGTTGACCATGGTTAGTAGATGTGGACGACAAAGACATATTTAGTTCAATATTTAACTACCTGTAAGATTCACAGCCTTTGAGACTTTCAACCATCCGGTCGTAACCTGGTCAGCTTTTTTATGAAGTGGATTTGTCAAATCCCAAATCAATTCGTTTTTTCTGATTTCATTCGCAAGATTAATCAACTCTTCGTCGCTCAGTTTTCGGAGAGGGTCTGCTTTCTTACGCTTTTGATTAACCTACACGTATTAGAGTTAAAGAAGCTGAATTGTATTATTTTCGGTAATAAACATTACGTTTATAAGTGGTAATTATAAACCAAGCGTTTACATAGGTTATTCACCTGACTCATTGTAATGCCAATGTTGTTCCCGGTTGTCTTCCGATAATGGAAAATTTAGAAATTGGAAGTGTTCAACGTAAATAATGACAAATATAACTCGTAGAGCAATTGAAGAATAAACAATTTATTGGAATTCACGACAAAAGTAAAGAACAGTATTACCGCGCAGTCTCAGATAAGTTTTTACTGAGTTTTCGCAGTGAAAATAGGGGTCGGAGTTTCACGCGTGAAAAAGACGCTTTTTTCACTGGGCGAACTTTTCACAAACTCTTCACTGTCGACCAGTAAACCCATCTGAGTGAAAAATTTGTGAACGAAATCGGTATTTCATTTTACTCAAATTTCACGTTGAAAATCGAGCAGTAAATCCACCTAAGCACGTTCCGTATTAGACAGGAAGTCGGACATGAACCTTCTTTCTCCACCTACCTGTGCTATAACAACATACA
Source organism: Rambutanura hunanensis (assembly GCA_019776465.1). Taxonomy (NCBI): domain Eukaryota; kingdom Metazoa; phylum Arthropoda; class Collembola; order Poduromorpha; family Neanuridae; genus Rambutanura; species Rambutanura hunanensis. The sequence goes on along the minus strand of JABASK010000848.1, from coordinate 1,824 downwards.
TTTTGAAAACAAATATTAGCTGGAAACCGTAACATGACATTTTCGCGTTTGTGCAAAAAAGATTATGAGCCAATTCTAGAACTTTTACTAACGTCGACATACGGTCCAGAAAACTATAAAAATGATTTCGAAGAAAACTTTAACCTTGTTTGTCACAATTCAGTGCCTTTGCTGTATCATTCCGACGGCACGTGCGTTAGGTTCAATCTGCTCAACGTTAATCTTTTGCACTTTAACATTAATAACGGCAAATATTTGTTTTCACTTTTATGTAATGCGTTAACTAAGGAAATTTTTTATAAAGGAATTTACTGTTAATTCGAAAATTTTTTCGTAAAAAAAATTGACTTGTGCCAAAAGTCTAACTGACTGAATGAGATGACTATCAAAGCACAAGAGGGAAGAAATGTTGGTAAAAGACGACTTTAATTATTACCAAATTTCTTCCGGTTTGTGCTCCGTTGACTAAAACAATCTTTACGTTTTCCGCTAAAAATCACAAAAGAAAAACGTAAAAGTTTTTGTGTTTTGCAAAGTTTTTTGTGGTTTTAGAAGTTTTAGAAGATTAGCATAAAAAATTTTATAAATGAAAATTATTATTTCTTCAAATTCAATTTTATGGCAGTTAATTCGCTTTAATTTTCCTTCTCGTCAGAATTTTTCAAGATGTCAGTGTTATCTTGGGATATGTCAAGGTTACTTCCACGACTTTCCGCTCGACCTTGTTCTGTAGATTTGAAGGTCAAAGGTAACAGTTCTGAGAACAATAAGTTATAATCAGGATTTAACAATTACCTGGTTCTGTTTGATCACTCGATTCCATAATACCACAATCCTGGATGAAAATGTCACACTTTGGAACACCCGTTGATCCTAAGTAGTCATTCAACTGAAAAATTAAAAGTTTGATCAAAAAAATTTCCATGAAAATGAATTCAAACTCTTGAACTTTTTGTAAATGAGCCTACACAATATAGTTTTACCTTTTCCAACACCTCCATTCCTGACGTTACTTTTCCAAATACGACGTTAGTTCCATCTAGGGCAGGTGTACTGCGCGCAGTGATGATGAATTGTGATCCATTCGTGTCAGGTCCACAGTTTGCCATGGAAACCACTCCAGAGTCGTTATGCTTCAGGATAAAGTTCTCATCAGGAAACGTGTTTCCGTAGATTGACTTATTTCCAAATCCATCTTGACCTGTGACATCTCCTCCTTGCCACAAAATTCCAGGAACAATCCGATGAATCTGGGAGCATTTGTACGACAGCCCTTTTTCTCCAGTGCAGAGACACAGAAAGTTTTCTGAGGTCATGGGGGTCACACCAAAATTCAGTTCGATTACGATTGTACCCAAACGTTCAGTTTCGGTGGCCAGGGTCAAGAAGACAGAGACAGTCGCGGCACGCGAAAGGGCACGATTTACGTGGGCTTCCCAACCTATAGAAATGAAGGTCAAATTTGTTAAAATGACACGAATGACATTTGACATCTGACCTTTCAGTGAAGGTTTCTTCCAATAAAGTGGATACATCGAAACACGTTCCATCAGTTCTTCATTTTTCCGGTATTCTGCAAGAAGTTGTTGAGTTTCGATGACAGGTTTCTAAAAATTGAGAAAGATTCGTTAGAATTTAAAAATATTAAAGTTTTTTTTTTATATTTTCTAGAAAAGGTTCGTTTTCTAAAAAAATATGAATATTTTACTTTTTGTTGAAGACGCTTCAGAAGTGCTAAGTTTGAAAGAGCAATATCCAAAAACTTCATTTGTTCGAATCGCTTGCTTTTGCCTTCACCGTTTCCAATCCAGGACAGTCTGTTGT
>JABASK010000847.1:0-11657 GCA_019776465.1 Rambutanura hunanensis | reverse complement strand
ATTCCAGTTCCGTTCAATTGACGAAACCACTCAGGCAATGGCTTTCGACGGAATAAACTTCAGAGGTCAAAGTTTAAAAATAAGGCGACCTCATGACTACCAGCCAACTCCAGGGGCTATGGATCCAGTGGTCGGAGTTCCGACACCCGGGTTAGGCGTTACGATGTGTAAGTTAGTTGGTTAGTCGGTTAGCCTAACCTAACCAAGTATTTCACTGTAAATTATTTTACAAATGATTTTAATTTGTACGTTTCTTTTATAGCAGCAATGGACGGCGCCGTGGTGAGCACCATCGTCCCGGATAGTCCACATAAAATATTTATTGGAGGTTTACCAAATTACTTGAATGAAGATCAGGTTCGTACAAGACGATTTATCAAACAATACTTTCTTGTCCTAGTGCGGCTAGAAAATTAATCTAGGACTCTTTCTCTCCATTTAACATCTTTTGGTGAGGTTTAATTTTTAGGGAATTGGCCAATTGGAAATGTCGGCCTTTTTAGTATTACGAATTTAAAGGGTTTTTCGTTAAAGACAAAGTAGCGCTTAGGCTGATGAGGCTCGTTAGATTAAGGCTGAAACGACAGAACGTTGATAATTAATGCCTGATTCTATTTCCCTTCCCTTGTAGCCCAGGTTTGTGGGCAAATGGTTTCACTTGAGTTTGGCCGCACCGACAACTCCTTCAGCCCATTAAAAATTACTTTCACAAATTCTGTTTCACAATCTGCCCAAGGCAAGTAAAATATTTTAAACTTTTGAAATTTTTCCAAATTTTCCAAAAGGCACAGGACTTTCAGAGAGTTTCAGTACGATTGCGTTTTCGGTAAGTTGGAGAGAGAAGGTTATTTGCATTTGATTTACAGCATTTTTTAGCAACGGATGTCGTGTCGGCGGGTTTTTTTAGGGGGGTCAACGCACGCTGTCAGTCTGGAAGTGGAAGAGGACATGTTCTCTTTTTTATTCTAGCTTTACGCAACTGGAAATCAGTTTTCTTTTTTCAGGTGGCAATTTTTTTTTAGGTTTAACGCAGAAAAGAGTCGTCGTCGCTCATCGCCCATACTTTTTAGTATTTTTAAATTATGATAAATTAGGTGATCGAATTTGGGAATTGATCGAAAATTGATTGAAAGTTCCTCCAGAATTAACTTCTTACACTTTTTTTTTACTATAGGTGAAGGAGTTGTTAAGTTCGTTTGGAAAACTTCGAGCATTCAATCTCGTCAAGGATTCGGCCACGGGGTTATCCAAAGGTTACGCGTTTTGTGAGTATGCTGACATTAGTATCACGGATCATGTAAGTATCAGTTGGTAAAATATTATATGAATTTTATATTGAGGTTTCGTTGGAACGAGGTCATTTCGTAAGCCCCGACTTACGAAATGACTGCTTAACATTAGAAGATTTCTGCTGCCGAAATGCATGGAACATTTAATAGCACGGTATTTGTTTTTGCATTATAGGCGATTGCTGGATTGAACGGAATGCAACTGGGTGACAAGAAACTTATCGTGCAGCGTGCCAGTATCGGAGCTAAGAATGCCTCTGTAACAGGATTGAGTGCTGTAGCTATTCAAGTTCCTGGACTACCAATAGCTATGATTGGTATGGGTGGATCTGGTCCACCGACGGAAGTCCTCTGTCTTATGAACATGATAACTCCAAATGAATTGAAAGATGAAGATGAATATGAGGACATTGTAGAAGATATTAAGGAAGAATGTGGAAAATACGGTACTGTGAGGTAAGTCGTATATGACTTTAACAAAAAGAATTCAATTTTAACCAGAAGTATTATCAGTTTACGTGAAAGACAAGCATGACACCAGTTACTTGTTAAGTGAATTTGGGTTGTTGTTTCCCAGGTCACTCGAAATTCCAAGACCGATTGAAGGCGTTGAAGTCCCAGGCTGTGGAAAAGTGTTTGTGGAGTTCAACTCTGCAGGTGATGCCCAGAAAGCCCAACAGGCATTGGCTGGACGTCGCTTTAGTAATCGTGTCGTCGTTACGTCGTACTTTGATCCAGATAAGTATCATCGTAGGGAATTTTAAGTGGAGGATACTTACCACAAAAGTATCGGGAGGGCAAAGGGATTTAGGTGGAAGTAAAGTTTTAGTACTAATAACTTAAACTTTGGAATTGATAATTCCTTAATTTTTCATAAATTAATTTCAATTCAACTTAACTCACTATTCTTTGTCCTCATCTAAAGCGTTGAGTCTTTGACCTCTGACCTTACTACTCCAATTTTCGTACTGGATTTACTCTATGACGTAAAGTAGTTGTTCATGTCGACTTTGTTACAAACTCCCTAATCTATCAGACTTAAAATGAGATATAAAAGTGAACATAATTGTCAAAAATTTTACTAAAAAATCTAAATAAAGTTTTCTTTGATAATTATATTAATTAAAATTTGATATTTTAACTTTTGACGAATTTCGGGTACATTTTGCTTAACTAATGGAAAGCACGTAAGAAGGTATTGATATCTTCTACTTGGAATGGGTTTCATTTGAATTAATTGATATCATCATAGAACTTGGCATGCCTTCCGTAAATTGTAAGGCCCATGTCAATCGTGCCAGAGTTTGAATACATAGAAAATTTCTCCCGTATCGTTTCAATTGACACGCCCATGTCGCCGTGTAACCCACCTGCGTATTCTCTCGTCTTGAAATCGTAAATGGCCTTGTCTAAATATTACAAATTATTATTATATTATTTAATTTTTTTTAATTATTTTACTAATTAAACAAATTGAGTTGTGTTCTCTGTATTCTAGGTGCATTTCTCAGATCGTCTTACTTCCAAAGTTAAAAGTTGGTCCATTCTTGAAAGTAATGCTGAAACTAAAGACACCATACAAGTTTCGCCATTTGGGCACGGCCCGTGGAATGACGCTGTAACTCATCATATCCTCACCGTCAACTTTTTCTGTGGTCAGAATAATTTGCCATTGACTTATTGAATGTGACCCCCATTTTCCTCCAAGGTCAAATTTGTCTTTCAATATTAGCTTCTTCCCGTTTTGAATGGAGGTCAAAAATTGTTTAGGATTTGTTATAAGTTGTTGCATTACAAATGCATCTTGAGAATCTGTAAAGTCTCCAGTGTAGTACTCGTCTTGGTCGTAGATGTAGTGGTTCCTTCCGTAAATTTCAACGTTAACAAAAACTCGAAAAGCGTCATCGTGTGACGACAGCAATCCAAGTTTTGGGTGTTGAACGACGTTCATTGGAACGAAGTTATGCCATCGCCAACTGTGCCATGGTTCAAGACTATGACGATCAATTGAGTTGAAATGTCGAGAAACTAGGTAAAAAGAAATTTAATAATATAAGTTAATCATTTTAACTCTAATTTATAATAATAATTATATTTTTATTTTTATTACATGTTTTGTCAATTTCCAAGTTACTGTTCATTAGCAGACAGGTCTTTTTGGCATAGACGACTTCCTGATTTGAAGCTACGAGTCCCAAGGTCAAGCTAACGTGAGTTTTAGATTGAAAGTCAGCAAAAAATCGCCACTTGAGTCTAAATCCAGTTGGGTTATTTGTCTCAAAAAAATATTCATTCTCCTTAATCTTATTAGTAACAGCAGTTGAAAAATTTGTAATTGTGTAGATAAACGTCACATTTTCAAAAGTACTTTCTGATTTTTGTTGCACATTATTTGCTAATGCCAATTCAGACTTTTCGGTCACTACGACTAAACTTGCTTCTAATCTTGACAGTTGCGTTTTGATTTCTTTGTTTTCTGTAATAATTTTACTTACTTCTTTTAGTAATTGCTCGCTGTGCCTAAAAAAAAAGTCGTGGAATAGACAATAATTCAAACGACAAAAATTCAAAAACCAAATTAAATTTTTATATAAAAAATGCCTTACTTTTTAAATTCCTTGACTACTTCCTTTTGTTCAACAAATTGTTGTCGTGTTGTATAGATTCCTAGAATTACAGCTAACTATTCCAACAATCAGAAGAAGTCGGTCCATGTCAAGATAACAACAGAAAGTGCAATGTAACTGGAAGGGGTTGCAGTATTTTGCAATTGCAAAGCCCAATGTCCACCAGAATGACTATCTCTAGGGTAGCATTAGTCACATCATAATCAAAATTAGTGCACTTTTAGTTGTTTACATAAGGCCATGTCCATTTATCACTTAAAATTTTCCCTTCGCCACCAATCTTCAAAAAATGTAACGTGGTCCATTAAATTCAAGTCAAAACGCTTGAGTTTATTTTACTAAATGGCATTTGGTCAATGAATACAAAACAATTAAGAAGGTAAAAACTTTGACTTTGAGAAACGTCTTGGCGGGTTTGGTCATTGGCATTGTACAAAAGTCATCAATTACAAAAGAAAAACTTGTTCGGGTCAAACTTAACTTTTAAAAAAATGGGAAGAGTAAAAACGTTTTAACACGTTTAAACTTTAGACCCGAGTGCTGTCGTCGTCGGCATTGGTCGTTGACCTGCATTGTTTTGTTGACTGTGAGTTGATACTCCCATCATAATTTGTTGGTGAGTAGAATAAATTGCTGAGGAGGAGGAGGAGGAGGAATTGACAGGTTGTTCTTGCATTGTTTTCACATGATGTGTATGAGTCTGAGAATTGGAATGTGTCATGGAATATCTCGTTATCGGAAGTCCCAATTGTTGAGACTGTGGAGCATGTTTGTGACTTATTGGTCCAGAAGGTGACTGTGATCGAATTGGTCCACTTACTTTAAGACAGAAACAAAGAATCATTAAAAACTAATAAAAAATTACCAAATTATTGCAAAACCTTAGTCATTCCTTACCATTTTGAGATCTACGTGGAAGTGAATTTTGTTTTTGCAACGGGCTCTGCATTAAATTTTGATTTGTGATATGAATTTGCGGTTGTCTTGTTGTATACAACCGTTGTTGCGGCGGAGGAGGATGAAATTGTGAGGAGGTTGTTGACCTCTGCTGTAACATGCTACTGCTGGATGGATGAAAGGACGGCATTGCAGTTGGACTGGGCAGCGTCACACCATTGTTACCATTTTGATTCCTCACTACATAAATTGGTTGGTGAGACTGTTGTTTCTGTCGTAATTGCTGTTGTTGATTCTGCTCTTGTAGTGCAGCTTGAACACTTTCGTATTCATAGAAATTAGAAACTGGTCGTTCTTGACGACTTTCCTTCGTATTCTCCCGTCGTTGAGAGTGATAGTGCTGCTGATGTCGCCGACTACGAACGAAAAAATACACTTTATAATTTTTTATAAAAACAAAATCTGTTTCAACAAAAAAAATTTAAGTAATTGCAACTAAGTTTTTCCTAAAAATCGCTTTAATTAGACCACACAGGAGTAGACATGAAGAGCTTTGAGCAAGAATTGACAGACATAAAGAAGAGCGTGCAGGTCTGGAAGAAGTGCAAGAGAACAGAATGATGTGCAGACTTGGACAACATTGACGAACCTTTCCAGAACTGCCTTTTTCCTTTGTTCCACTACAGTATTCTTCATTTGTCGTAACTGGTCACCAGAAAGTCGTTTTATTCCAGACCCTTCATTCCTCGAATTTTCATTTGGGCTGCTGAACGTTTTGAAAGAATTTTATATTAACGCAACCAAACCATAATGCCCGCGCAAAGGTTCCAGCACAATACGCATGCAGCTACCGAAACCCAGATCGAAGCTTTTTCCTTTAAAAAAAAATCTATTCCCTTACTTTAAATGATGTCGTATCTCGTCGTAGTTGATATAATGTGAATACTTCTTTCCGTCCACCATTCCAAGTCGACTTCCAGGACGAGTAAATTCATTGTACAGATCATAACTCGCAGATCGTAAGTGACTAGGTGTATTCGGATTTCCATTAAGATCCGACGAACCAACAGCCATATCTCGTTCTAACGACCTTGACGCTGGTCGCTCTCGTTGATGATAATCCATCGACTTGCGAAAAGGATGATTCGGACGTAAACTATTAATTGGAGGTGACGGCGACATTGTGGTACCTCCAAAGGCTGGACTTTTATGCCCAATGGAAACTGTAATACCGTAAGGTAACTGTTGAGCATTCGTCTGCGCAGCTGCAGCATTCTCCTCTAGAACCAATCGACGATAATGTTCCTGAATTCGTAGATTTTCAGCATGTGCTACTTGTCGTGCTCGATCCATTTCTGCTTGTTCCAAGTCTCCCTTTTCTAAACGTTCAATTTCCACTTGCTGTTTCTTCAATTCACTAGCAGACAGCGGACCGTGAATTGACTTTCGGTGACGACCGAACCGGAACATCGAACCGAGACCACGAAGCAACCCGGACTTCTTTTTCCCACCGGTACTTTTCGTTTTCCCGTAAATGTCATCAGAGCATTCGGAATACAGAGGTTGTTGACTAAATCGATTCGTTACTCCAGAAATACAAGAGTCAGTTTCTTCTTCAGCCACTAAATATACAAAACCAAAAAAATACAAAGTCTATTTAATAAAAAATTTTCTCCAAGCATCCGGAATTACCCGCAAAATATCCATATTCCATGTTCCTACTAGTGTATCCATACCTAGTCGACGCTTCTAGTACCAATCTACGAAAGCGGTTCTTACATGTTTCCATTTCGTTTTCGTAGTCTCCCAATGGTGCTTCGTAACTTCGGTCAACAGCTTGTCGAAAACTTTCGTTACATCCTCTTCCTCTTACGACCTTGACAGGGGCAGGACCAGAACGTAGTGGACCATAACCACTTTTGACATCTTCCTGAATTTGAATCTCTTGTACCATTGTTTGTAAAGATTCCAAGCTGGAAGACTTTTTCATTCCAAGTGACGGCCCAATGTCTTTTTTGGTTCGTCTTTCCCTCTTTTGTAGTTCACCTTGCCTTGATTTTGGTGGACTTCGATGATTCTTCAACGACTCCACCAACGAATCTGTCGAACCCACCCGTTGCAATCCACTCGCTTCCATCCGATGACCTGCGTAGATGTTAAAACAAACACGTCCGTTAGAAAATCAATGTCATCCGTATTCCTTACGACATACAAAATTTCAGTTGTCGCAACAAAAAATCAGCAGCATAAAAAACAAATGGGCTGAAATTCATTTTTAAAAAAACGCAAAGCAACCAAGGGATTTTTTAAAAAAAAGATGCAAAATGCAAAGAGAATAGGAGAATACTTGGCGAGCGCGAGCGAGTGGTTCCACATGCAAAGCAGTCAAGATCAAATGCTCTCTGACCCTTCTGCGCATGCTCCTCCTGTTTCTCCTTTTGACTCCATTGATAAAGTAATTCTCTCAACTGGTCACCAAAGGTCAATCCGCCAAATTTTCTAGGTTCTTCACCCGTTCGCAGGTCACTGAAGGTCGTGAAGGGTCGCTTGACTCCACGACTCCCGGAATCTTCTATAGGGTTAGTTTAGGTTTTGGGTTAGGTATGCTCAATTTGGTTAACATTAGGTTAAGTTAGGTAACCTAACTGCTAAACTACATTCATCATGAACTTCCATTCATCAAAATTCTGTGGTTTGAACCTACAATTGGGCTCATTAAGAAAAAATTTGAATCTTTCTTACCTTGTCTCTGTCGTTCACGTTCTTCTCGCAATCTCTTGTTTCGTTGATAAGTATCTGTTCCTTTGACATCCAATGTCGCATGTCGCTTCTCCGACATACTTTGTCTTCCAAATGCATCACGAGCAAATCCACCCGCATCTTCTTCCAAACTAGTTTGACTCGCGTAAGTAACATCTGATGGAATGATTTGACCAGGATTTGACATTCGATCACCGATTTGACCTGTTACGTAGTCTAGCCTCATTGACTGCTGTTCCGTCAAAGGATCTTCTGGGGTTTGAGAGGAAGATCTTCTTGGTGGTTTCGACGGTGTGGTGTAATCATTTTCTAGTAAAAGAAATTCCCCACGTTGATTTTGTACTATATGGGAGGATACACCTTGACCTTGGTGAGGCGTCACTAGTACTGTTTGGTTACGCGGTTCATTAGTCGCCTAATAAATCAAATAATAACAATAAAGTAATTAGTATTGTTACGTTTGGTCCATTTTTCATTCGTTTTCGTTATGAGCGTCACTTTACCCGGTAATAACTTTCACTCCGCACTGCTCCTCCGTTCATTTTACCAGTAAGTCTTTCCAGGACAGGATTCGTCGGAAGTTCTAACGCTTGATATTGAAAAGGCATCTGTTGATTTGGCTGGTAGTGACTTGAAGTCGCGTCTGGTTTACCTCGGAAACTAGAGTTTCGATGAGATCCCCCAGTTTGAGAAATATGACCTTTCGACTGATGGTGCGGTTGACCTCCTCCAGGAATGCTTTGATTATTCGAACGGTTGTCTAGCGTAGTGGTAGAAACAACCAATGGGCGACCATCCACTTGACTCTGGTTATTAGACGCACTGTTTTCCTGATCGAGTCCACGGCTTCCATCTGGAAATAATTCGAACAAAATTCAATGTTTTACTTTCGACAGAAAGAGAGAACAAACTCAAGTAAACTTGTCACCCTACACTTCCCAAATTAATTTAAAAAAATCAATGGAATAGAACAATTACCAGCAGAAACTGAAACATTTCTCGAACTCCACGAATCCAGTTCATCTCCCGATGCCGAACTACCGCAGGCGCTCATATCAGTAGTAGGAGCTGAACTCGTAGGAATTCTACGAGCTATTTTAAGCGTTATAAATCCAGGTTTGTACTTAGGTCCATCCTGGGTCAAAGTTCGTCTCAGCGTTTCCATTGCATCGACATTAGACCGATTCAACAGTGTAACTTCATTTACACTTAATAATTGGTCATTCGGTTTCAGTCTTCCATCTCGCGACGCTGCACCGCCATGAATGACACTCTTGATATAAATTCCATTGTCTACTAAACTTCCTTTGTGTGAATTTCCTTTGACGCTGATTCCTAATCCAGCCTTTTCAGTGTCTAAGACTGGAATGTCCAGCAGAAGAATTTCACGTTCACTCCATGGCACTGAAGAAACATCATCTTCATTGACTTTTTCCGGAGGCTAGTTAAAAATTGAGTAAAATTTTCAATTTCAAAATTTACGTTTTTTAATATTTTTTTTTTTGAAAAAATTACTTACAATCTGTCTAGGTAATTTCGGACTCAAATCTACTCTCTCCTGCCTGGACACCAATAGTTTGACAATTCCTCCTTGTGGTATCATTTCGTAAAATTGAAACTGCTTCTGATTGGCTCTTTCCTGTAATTTCAATTCCATTGACTTCAAGTAGGCGATCACCAGGTCTCAGTCTTCCGTCATCTATGGCCGCTCCCTAAAAAATGACAAGATAATTAGCCCAACTAAACATTTTTTTGCATTGAAATAACTAAGCTTACGGTTGGCAACACGTTTTTTATATAAATCGGACAATTTCCTCCAGCCGGGTTGTCCCTTGTAGTGATACTGAATCCCAATCCCGCGCTACCTTTCTTCAGTTCAATTTCATACTTTCTACCAATTTTCCTCGTATTTGCTGAAATTAGAGACGAAGTCGATTGACGCATTAATGGCAAACTTTGTACAGGACCAGGAGAAGTACTAGACGATTTGCGTACAGTCGCTAATTTAGAATCTCCAACTACAGAAACTAGTTACAAAACAAAAAGTAAACCTTTGGAATCATTTACATAAGAAACAACGTCAATTCAAAACGTGTTAAATTTCAGAATTTAGCACTCACTTTGTTCATGACTTTGAATCATGTTCTCCTTCTCGTCTACATCTCCATTGAACTTTGACACGAGATGTTGAACATGATTGATTTGGCGTTGACCTTTGGGAACTCTACGCGGGGATTTGATAATCTTCAATTGAATTTCTCCTAATTTGAGTCCTTCTCCGAAAAAGTTCTTGGGCCTGTTGAAACGGTAAGCCTATCAGTGGATGATCATTGATCTCAATTATTTTGTCTTCAGCTTCTAGTCTTCCATCACGATCAATTCGTCCTCCAGGTTCTACTCCTTGAATTATTAGACCACGATGTTCTGGAATCAAGTGAATTCCTAGTGGTCCTTCTGCATGTTTCAATCTTACTTCTACAATTTCTTCATTTTCAAACTTAGTAACATTCTCTCCTTCAGCTCCCGTCCTGGAAAGTGGCGTATTAGGCAAATGGCTGTGGCGACATTTCAGTCTCAGGTGACACTGCAGCACCAACTGGTTCCTTTCTCATAGTTAGGAACAAAGCTCTGAAAAATAGAATAAAAAATTTAAACTTTTCAGTTTTCTTTATCTTTCATGAAACTTTCGTTTTTGAAATGATCCATGCGTGTCAGCAATACATGACTCCGCAAAAAAACTAGGTTACACTTAAAGTACTTTAGTACGAAATTATAGTAACAATGTAATCACTTTTAGTTTTGATTGTTAACTATGATTATTTGCATGTTTTTCATTTTGTCATGTATGTCACTGAACTTCCTGCTTAAATCAGGAAATGACGCATGTTGACATGAATTTCTTGTTCATGATTCATTTCAAATTCGGTGCTGTTTACTCAATTTCCTCACCTGTCTGCTGCTTCTGCCCATTTTCCATCCATTGCAAATTGCATTGAATGCCTATTAATTTCTCGACTGAACCTCGACGGATTGAGAAGGAGACTATTAGGTGACGTGGGCCCTGTCGTCGTAGGATGAGGACTAGGATGATGTCGCATATGGACGGTTGAAGTCGAATACTGAAGGTACTGGTTGGACTGTCCTGGAGGAGAAGACAGAGTAGTAGATGTTGAACACTGAAGAAATAACGGGGATTGTTTTGAATTTTGATTGTTTGTACGATAATCTGTTGAGATTTGTGGTGTATTTTGATTTTGATTAGATAGTGGCTCTCTTCTGTTTGTATTGACTATTGAACTGGATGGTGGGACAGGATAAATCGTTCCAGTAGCACTTGAACCTACTAACGATCCAGGAATTGGTGGATGGTAATTGTAAAATCACAGAGTTCTCTCTACTGCTGCTATTTACACTAGCTTCACTTCCGTTCCTGGATGGTTCTTCTTTCCCTGACCTGGACACGACCTGAAAAACGATTCAAACACTTTAATTTCAGTATTACCAAAAATTTTCTAATTTGATTTAACTTAAAACTTCACAGAACAGGTCGTAATTTTCCATTTTTTGCGACTCCGTTTACTTCATTTCACCAGAATACCTTTAGCACTTTGACGCTTGATAATGGTTCCGAAATTGCTCAACATTACTAAATACTTTACTTCAAAATTTGCTTTGTAATTGCCAAAAATTAATAAAAATTTAACAAATCTACCGAATTTACCAATTGAAAAATGCCAATTCAGTTTTGCCGTCTGTCAAAATATTCAAAAGGTCAAAAATTGATACTTTTGGGTTGTTTTTGTCAGAAAAGTTAGGGAAACTCCCTTTCGTTTGCCTCTGGGCCCAGTTGTCCACTGTGTCTGTACCTGGTATAGGGTGCTTTTGGGTTGATTTTAAATTACAGGTACATAAGTCGAAGTTCTTATGTACATCAACAAACACAAAAAAGTAGCATAGCATTGGAAGAAAAAAACGGCCCAGAGGACTTAACAATGTACAAGTACAATGACTATTGTTACTACTTGCGCACCTGTTTCATTTCACATCTACCCAGGACGTATATTCAATTGAATATACCATGAAA
>JABASK010000846.1:0-11659 GCA_019776465.1 Rambutanura hunanensis | reverse complement strand
GACTTTTGTAAACATTTTTGTCAAATGCCCAAAAATAATTTCAGGTTTCTACGCCCTGGGCGAAAAATTCCAACAAGGTGTGAAAGTTGATCTACTAAAATGCCCTTTTGTAAAAATCCATAAACGGTATCGAGGACGTTGACCTGTCTGGTATCTATGCCCGAATTTGGACGAAAGTAGTGACACTCCTCCCGTCATTACCTTTAAAGGGAAAGGCCGTAATTGGGAATTGGGGCGACATGACCTTTTTTTTTGTAAAAGTTGTGAAAGTTAAAATTAAAAAAAAGTGACGCTATTTTTAAATTGTGTGTTATTATTAAATTAAATAAAAACTAGGTTTTTTTGAAAACTTTAAAAAAACTTCACTAACATACCTTCTGTCAAGTGAGTGTCACAATTTGGTCAAGTGACCTTGACGTGTTAGTGGTTGGCCTTATCTTACCCAAAAGACTTTTTGCCAAAATCCTAATTCTATAGAAACAAAGTCTTACCACACATGATAATAGTTCAGTTGAGCCGCCGAGTTTTAGCCGAAATGAAAATTGTAGCTGATTTTATGATGAAATTGAGAGGTCTTGACTTGGGCTTTTACTACGTGGATGTCCAGTTGGTCGTGCTGCTGACTCTTGGGAAGTTGAGGACGAACTGAGAAAACCGTGATAATTTCTGTGAACTAACTTCATTGTCCTCCCACTGGTCCATATTCCTTATCGAAAAGTTCAACAAGTATTTTCAAAAGCAATAAGTTGTAACTTGACAAGTTATGTATTCAAGTTATAATTATTATTAACAACCTTTTCGTCATCATTGACACAGTTATTTCAAATAAGGATGAAAAAGTAATGACGCACAAGATAATTTGTCGAGTACAATTGCTACTTTTGTCACAAAGTCACGACCTATTCCATCATAATTTATTGGTGGTTTATCTCAGGTTAGTTACATTGGTAAAAGTAACACCAATTTTCTATGTTTTTTCTATGAATTCATTATCAAAGGGTCGAAGTACTTTTAGTCACGTCATATCCCTACATGTATGACGAAATTCCTATTTTGTCAGGTCAAAGTTTAAGTAATGTGCGTCAACAAAATTGCAAATGTCAATCAAAGATTAGGGAAAACGAATGCTGGAAATTACTACTTAAGATTCATAAGTCTAACAGGTGCTAATGGAAATTTCTAATGACGTCCAACTTAATCTCATATTTTAAGTTGAAAAGTGTTTTGTTTTAAAAAAAAATTCAGTAGCATGCATTTGTAGCTTACTTTAGGTTAGGATGAATCTACGGTCAAGTAGGTCAGTAAAAGTCACATGATCAAAATTTTAAATGAGAACTATAGCATTCTAATTTAGATTCACCTTCTTGACCACGTAGCTCTCTATGATTTTAATTTATGCCACGTCCACTTTCAACTTACTTTTTAGTTTTGCAAAAACACGTCTATACAATTTTGATGTCACTAGACACACTTTTCGGGGAAATATACGTTTGCACTGCTGAATACCCGGCTGATTCGGTGATATAATCGACTTCCTAGTTTGTAATTTTGCGCTGGGCCACCACCGGCAACGTTCGGAATCCCTGGTGTAGAGAATTTGCTCAAACCGAATAAATTCGAGGAGTTTGCAAAAAAAGCGCTATAAAACAGATTCTTCTTATTCTTAGTGTTAAGAAACCGAAACTCGGGGAAAGGGCTGGAAGAAGGTGGGGTTCAGTTTGCCTGACCCACTAAATAAGTTTTAGAATGCTCGTATTTTGATTGCGGTTTCGGTTAAACTTTTACCTTAAAAAGAACCGTTGCGATATAAGTTCAAGAATTTGCACACAAAAAAAGAAGATAAATTTCGTATGAAAACAAACTTTAAGCTTTGTAAATTAATTGCTAAATAAAAAAAATACGGCCTATATGGGGTTTGACCCCACTCCCGGGATTTTTGAGCAGTTTTGACTCTAGTGAAGTGCCAACAGGCCATTTTTGCATTTACTTATAGTAGATTGGTGATTTAATCTAATAAATTGGATTAATACAGACACGAACAAAGTGAAACCTTTGTGAGTAGGTAAATATTCTAAAATATAATAATCTTGATTTAAAAAAAAATAATATAATCGATATTTTAAACCTAAATCGAAAAATTTAAATGATTTTCAAAACCATTAAAAGAAGACGCCTTGCTATTATAAATGATCTGAATTCTGAATTTGTCGATGGATTTAAAAATGTGTAATAAGTAATAAGTACCGTGAGATGAAACTAACATCTCAAACATTGAAAATGAAAAAAATTGCGAGTAACTAATAAAAATATCGATAAATTTTATTATGTAAACACCAAAAAAAAAAATGAATACGGTCTGTAGGTTTAGAACCCAGGATTACTTATCCGAAGGAAGGAATGAACATTCAGGCGCTAACAGACCAAATTACCACTGACATTGGTTTTTTATCTAATCATGTGAACTTACCTATACCTTTTCGAAAGTGTAAAAGTATGAAATTACAAGAATTGCTTACACGTAAATTAATTAAAAAAAAAGAATAATAACAAATATAATAATTCCAACAAAATGAAGAAAAAAGAATACAGCCTGTGGGGTGCGAACCCCGAATTGAGGTTTAGAATTCAATGAAAGGGCTAAAAGGCTACAGCTACTTGGTAGTGGAAATAATGGCAAGTTCTTAACGTTATCTATCGTCATTGTCATCTTTTTTTGCACACTACATACTATTGACTTTGGCAAATTGTGCTTACCCTCAAGATCCCTCTGAATGAGTAGGGTCTTTACTTTGCGCAGGGTTAGTAAACAACACGAAATTTTCCTGTAAAAAGTAGGAAATGCGAAACTTTAACATTTTTCGGCATAAAAATTATTATGGGCGATGCACACATTTAATAAACTAAAAATAAATAAAATTCGTCTAACCAAAAAAAGATGATTGTTGGTTAAACAACGTTATAGGCAAACATATGTAAAAAAAAAAAGGATACAGCCTGTGGGTTATGAACCCAGAGTGAGTTTTCTGTAAGTGACAACATTAGTTAAAGAGCTAACAGGCCAAATTACACCTACAAAATAAAAACTTATAATATAGATTTTGCCAATTCGCTAATTTAGAACCATATTTTTACGCACAGAAACGAATCTTTTGACTTTCACCGTTTTTTGCCTTTTTTAGAGATGCGTCTTGAAATTTTTCAATACATATATCAACCAAAATTCAATTCAATTCACTTAATAACACGAAGTTTGAGATTGTGCTTTAATAGGACTGCGTTTAACTTTCACCTTGAAAAAGAAGTTTCCTTTGCAATAACTTCAAGACTTGGAGCAATAAGAAAGTGGATTTCATAAGTAGAAAATTTTTTGAAAATAAATTTAACAACTATAAAATATTAATTGTATAAATAAAAAAAAATACGACCTATGGGGTTTGAACCCTGTACCCGGGACTACTTCATCCCGTTAGGGAAGAAGGTTTATAAAGCAAACAGGCCATTCCTGCTTTTATCGTAGCGGGTCGATTACTGGGCTTGATAAATTGACTAAAATTTTGGCAATCTACCGAAATTGAGAAGAATTTTGTAAAGTAAGACTTTCGTAAAAATTGTGGTGCTTTACACTTTTACTAAAAATTGAAATAATTTTGCTCAATAAAAAAATATGAGCTCAATACTAAAAAATAATTAGGTATTGATAAAAATTC
The DNA here is from genome assembly GCA_019776465.1 of Rambutanura hunanensis. Taxonomy (NCBI): domain Eukaryota; kingdom Metazoa; phylum Arthropoda; class Collembola; order Poduromorpha; family Neanuridae; genus Rambutanura; species Rambutanura hunanensis. The sequence goes on along the minus strand of JABASK010000846.1, from coordinate 7,952 downwards.
GTAAAAAAAAACACGGCCTGTGGGCGGAGAACCCAGGATTTGTTTTCGAAAATTTCAAAGTCAANAATTAGGTATTGATAAAAATTCGTAAAAAAAAACACGGCCTGTGGGCGGAGAACCCAGGATTTGTTTTCGAAAATTTCAAAGTCAAATGAGAAGAGCTAACAGGCCAATTCATACCAACAGTGTCTAAACAACTAATATAAGTGAGATATCTTTTGCTTGCATCTATTGTTTTTGCCTACAGAAACGTACCCTTTTGTTTTTCACAATGACGTCTCCTCCATGTCACCCCTTTACTTCATAATTTTCATCAAAACACAAACTGCTCCAAAAAGTTAAAAAAAATTTTTTTTACGGGTTTACAACACCAAATGAATATTACAATTTATTTTTTATTTTATTTTTAATAAATCACATAAGAAAAGCTGCTCGTATTTAGTGTGGTTAAAATACAGAGAAAGGGCTTTCGTTTGAATTTAGTTCATTGGTTTATCACTAGATGTAGATCCAAGTCCTTCCTCCGCTCTACGCAAACGGTTGTTTGATTTGAAATGTTTCAATACGTGAATTTTCATATAAAAAATTATTAAAATAATTCATGCAAAAAAAAACACCCCACAATTGGAAAACCTCAGATGCAAATATCTAAATTCAAGATTTCTAAAATATCACGGCAAATTGTTACCTGTCACCATGCAGTTACATAGGGCAAAAAAATTGTTTAAAAAAGAATCGTGTTCAATTTGGTTCCATTTTGAAAAAAAAAAACATGCATAACTGTCTTCTTTGCTCTCAAATTATCTCTTCTATGTATCGCGTAAATAATTGAGCTTTTGAAAACTTTAAAATCTTAAGTCACGGAAATGAATTCAAATAAATCTTGATTCGAACTTTCAAAAAGTTTAAAAGCCACACACAGCCTTACAAGAAAAAAAAACGTTTATTCGCCACACTTGTCAGAGATTTGTTGTTGATGACTAAGAGATTGAAACAAGCCTTCCGCAAATGAGGTTTTAATGGAAAGCTCGCAACCCTATTTCTTAGATGACCATTTAAAAAAAAAATGATATAAAAGTAAGCGGTTGGTCTGTGGACAGAGGGATGATGGCAAATAATTTGAAAATGACAAGTAAAAAGGTGGTGGGCATGATTGATCATTACATAACCCCTTTCATTCACATGGAACAAGTGCCCTTCGTCCGACAAATCTTGAATATCACTTCCGTCTCATCATTTTTACTTTCATTATTATTCCTTCTGGTCGACCAACCCACTACCACAAAATTTTGAACAAAAAAAGATTGTCATTTATTCAAGATATTGGTAATGCTGAGCTACAGAATGACGCATTTTTAACTAAAGAATAGATTTGAGCATGAAAATGACCTTTAGAGGTTAATTTCATGATCAATCAAGATTTTTCAAAAATAAAGACGTCGTTCGACATCACTTTTCACACCAATAGTATAAAGTTGTTTAGTTTTTTTTTGCCATGGATGCTTTTTCCACCAATCAGGAACAATTTTCACCGTTTCCACGCTTCTTTTGCTTTCCCCACGCCATTTTTCACATTTGAAGGCTGTTAATTACGTTATTATCTAGAGTAAGCAGTTTGGTTTAATTAAATTTAGAACCGAAACTTTGTATTTTTGACTAATCTTCTTCCTTGGTTCAGAATTGGTTCTCCTAAGAAATTTTTGTTTTGATTTAAAACTATACATTTCGTCTTCTATATGTGGTGTTTAATTAGAGTAAATTTGTCAAGCTCTCGAGGGTAGTTGGATTTGAAGCGTTGAAAAGAAGTGGAGAAAGTGAGTAAGTGCCTGTGTCGCTTTTATCAATAAGTCAGAAGGAGTGAAAGTGACAATAGAACTGATTAGTTAAGCTAGAAGACGGGAGTCTTAAGAGGCCTAAAGGCGAAGTAATTAGCATCTGAAAGAGTGACAAATAGAGACAAAAAGAATAGGGGACTCCTCTTTTTTCGCCTAAATGCACTAAGAAGAAAAAAAAAAAGATAAATTATTTTCGTGGCGAAGTTGAAAAATTGTTCCTGGAAGGGTTGAAGTTGAGAAAGGCAATTAGTGAAATGAAGTCTGTAGATACGAAATCGGGTTGAAAAAATTTTTTGGAGCCAAAAAACATCTGGAATCTCATTTTACCAAATCAAAAAGGAATTAAGATTTCCAGGAAGAGAAGTGAGAGCTAAGGCGCTAATGAAAGGAACATCTTTTATCCATTTTTCAAAAAAAAAAGAAGAAATTTAAAAAACAAATGAAGAAAAATGTAAAAAAAGAAAGAAAGAAGCATTTTCAACACTCTGCCCTCTCGGTCTATCTTTTTTTTTCAAAAAGCAAAGGTACTAACAAGTTACTTTTAATTTAGGTTAATTCTACAACAAAACTTCTTCTGGGTAGGTGCCCCCGTTGCTGATTTCTTCTGTTATGATTTCTACTCGAAAATTTTTGAATTTTCAAAAAACGCTATTGGTTTTTGAAAAGTCGCATTAACCGGAAATCTAATCCAACAGGAAGTTCAGCTGAGTTGTTAATTAAATCCAAGCGTTTTTGCTCATAAGCTTGAAATGTTAAAGTTAAACCCTTTAAGGACCGTCGGTTTTTTTGACACTCACCGAAAAAAACTGAAAGGGAGTACGAGCGGTGTCATAAATCTACAATGGAAACAAAGCTTTGGAAATAAAGGTTGAAAGCTAAATGTTCTGAGACGAATTTTTTTATGAACTGGACACATATCCATTCTTGGTTTTGGTAACAATTACTTTTTCTTTTTTTAAAATAAAAATAATTTTCAACTAATATTCGTCATATTATTGCCTTGCACAGCTTTTTCCATTTCCGCCAAAATGATTTGTAGCGTAATTTGTGGGCAATAAAATACTTCCGTTCTTTCGATTTTTAATATACTAGACGCTAGGTTAGTAATAGAAAGTTGTCACTAAATAGGTAAATTATTAGGCTTAAAAAAATTTCTAATTGCTTTCAATCATTTTGTAGGACCTACTATGGCTACGCATCAAGGGTCGAGTAAAGCATATTGAAGGCAAAATTTGTTCTGCCTATTTTTTACGGGTGCCCTTTGCTTTTTTTAGAAGATCTTCAGTGAGAACTTTATTTTGGGCGTTTAAAGCACTTATTTGCCAATAGAAGTTCAATAGTGCGTCAAAATCAATCGCAGAAAAGGGTGTGAAAACAGGGTTGAATTTGTCTTCATCGATTCGGTTCGTAAAGGGGTGTGTAAATTTTCAACCCTCTTTTTGAAAATGTTTATTTCTATGTTTTTTTTTTCGTGGATGAAACTTTTTTTCAATTTATACCTGCCAAATTAGTCGTTTGAAAAAGCTTCTCTGTTCCCTTCGTTCAAAAGTCGTGAATATACAATTAAAAACTAGTACAAAAAAGTTTGTATTCAAATTCTCAAGGTTTTAAAACTGAAAAAAAAACACATTGTTCCGTGCTCATGCCTCCGTGTCAAAGGTCTTCCTTTTAAAGAATATGGAGATACTTTAGTGAGTAAAAACAACGTTATTTTCTTATTACCTTTGAAATTACATGATTTCTCCATTTTGAACACCTGAAAAAACTATAAAGCCCGCCTTACCACCCCGTTCTCCTATATGTCACGTTGACATTTATCGTCCCGTTGCAGAACAATTTTACTGATTTCCAAAGTGAGGTACAAACAATGTCGTCTATTTCTGCACCTTATTTGCATTCCTTAACTTTAAAGTTAAATGGTCCATGCGAGTCAATTCTTCTAGGATGCGTTAGACTCTCATAAAAGTCAAGAAATTAAATTGATGTCCACATTTTATTTTTTCAAACAAAAAAATTTGTTTTACTGTTGCTTCTTTTCTTCGACACTATCATTGTCTTGCTAATTTGTTAAAGTTTTGAGGAGATCTATTCGGTTTCCTTTCATCTTTTTTTTCTTTAAGATCGAACTAAATGATCCTAAACGGACCTAAAATTCACCTTTTATGCAAATTAACTACGAATTGCATAAAGGTTTGGACAAAACCAAGAGGTAAAGAGTTTAGTTCATCGACAGGCCTAATAAAAATTTTGTCACACATAGTATTTTCGATGGGTGACATTGTCACTTTCACAAAAGTTACTAATTTTAATCCAATTCCTTAACTGCTTGGTTCAGAAGGCGGTCCCAGCGCCCGGACCGAGACGGTTGATGTCCGGAGTTTTGAAAATAAAATTTTACGAGCCCAAATTCAATTGTGACCTTGTAGTGAAAATTTTTGTCAAAAATTCTCAACTTTGACCTCATGCTGTGCTCGCGTTGAATCAAACCTATAAATTTTAACGATTATGCCTTTTCAGAAGATGAGATTATGAGTGAAATTGAAGTAGTTTTTCGGGTTAGCACTGAAAAGTAGAGTGCAGACGAGTTTCGAGTGGTTCGTGTGTCAGGTCATAAGTTGTAGATTTGGTGACATATATGTCACCCTCTTCTAGGAGGGTGACAACTGGGTGGACGGAGGTGTATTGACAGTAAACCTGTCACATAAACTGTTCAAGGAACCTCGGCCTAATAAACTTTTACGACTAGTCTGCCTTGATGTCTAATGCCAAATGCAGATCTGATTCTGTTCTATTTGAAAAGCCTTTTGCTTTTTGTCGGACACACAAGGACTTTCTCCTCTTCCTTATCATTAAATTAAATGGAAATGGCGGGAATTTCGAGGCGGAAATCAAGATGTCCCTCTGTACGCTTCATTTCGCTTTCACTTAAATCCTTACAAGCTCGGAAGCTCAACAGATTTGTTCAGAATACATGTTAAACCAGGAAACGTTAACTTTTATTAGCAGAGCACCAAATGCTTTAGTTAATTTTACTCGTCAGTCGCATAATTTTCACCCTTTTCAATTGTTTGATTTTCACAAAACTTTTGAAATTTCTTTTTGGAATTTGATTTTGGCCAAAACCTTTCGTTTTTCTTTGTATTTTTTAACCGATTCAAGAAAATCCCACTGGAAAAACTTTATACTGGACCAAAGTGAAAAGTTAAAAGATGAAGTTATTTTGCTGAAATTGCCTCAGCAGTGCGGTCACGAGAGACGATATTTTTTTGGCATCGTATAAAAACAAATATACCAAAACTTGGTTTAAAACTAAATGTTAGACAGTATGGGTTACAAAGTTGTGTATTTGTCGAAGGTGGTCAGTTGGGGTCAATTTGGAAGATGGACTTTTCTCGGATGATAAGTGTTTGGAAGAACCCTTTGATCCCAAGTGACTTCCGTGGACCACTATATTTCGGAACTATCTATATCATTTGTTTCTATTCCCATTTGTCAAATGTCCACTCTACCGGATAATCATTTCAAGCCTTCCACTTTTCACGAATTGACCAGGAGGAAAAGAAAGAAAACTTTTACTGAATCAGCGATAAACGGCTCTACTATACTCTACTTCTGTGACTCCATTTATTTCATTCAACTCTGTTTCTAAAGGTCACTTTCTCAATGTCACCCTTCCATGCCTTTTTTTCCCTGGTGGGAGTGGGACTTTGAGAACTTACTTTAATGATACACAAATTCAAACTCAAGTCCCAAATGGGATTTGAAGATAAACCAATTTCTTATAATTCCGCGTATCCATACAACCAAGGCAGTGGCGGGAAAAGTTAAACATGTATTTTCATTTTGAACCTTTCACTCTTTATCTTCTTTTGCCTAAAAGAGACATAGGCGGTTCTAAAACTCAACGCTTTTCCTTTTCTAGCCAAGTTACGGAAATTATGCAATGAAATTTTATGACTCGAAACCTTATTTCTAATGGAAGTGAAATGGAACGCTGGTGTGCTTTCACTCTGAATTGAAAACTAGGAAAACCCTGAATGATGAAATTTCGAGGGGTATGCATCCTTGCTCTTCTGATCTTAGCATCCAATATGCTGAAAGCATATTACCTCCAAAATAAATACCTCCAAAAACTAAAATATTAGAAAGTTATTTACTTTGGAGATGATGAGACTCTGGGTGAAAAAAAATATGTGTTTGACGTTTCCTGTATATATTTACACCTTAATGTAAAAATTAACAAGATCAAATTGTGGAAATAGATTGATTTTTTGTTTGCAAATTCCTTCAAGAAAATGGGGCAAAGTAAAAAAAATTCTGCTGAAGGAAGTGTTGATGTTTTTTGGGAATTTTGAATAAAAAGGTTGGATTACTTAAAACCAGCGCTGTTCCCTATTTAGGTAATAAGCTTTTGGACAACGTTGGCTTGGAGAATCCAGAATTATAAACCGGAACAATTCCAAACCATATCCGGGAAAAAGTGTATTTAGTAAAAAAAAGAGAATACTCAAATTTCCTGATGCTGTAGCCTATAAATGCTGCAACTTTGTTTCCTCTAAATTGTCAGTTGTGTACAAAATAAAAATTTTACCATTCGCACTTGTTCCAAAATATTGCCCAGCAAAAATGAAATACGTTTATGTTGCATTGGTTTTGTTGGTTGTACTCGCTGTTGCAACTGATCCAGTGGTAAGTACTAGGCAACTGAACTTAATTTAAACAACTAGTTTACCAATACAATTTTGATTAAACCCTAAACATTTCATATTTAGAGTGCTCAACGTCGTCGCAACATTTTTCGGCCAAACTGTGACAGAAGAGGATGTCCATCAGGATATTGTTGTGGACCTGCTTCAAGTGATCCGCGAAATTCATATCACACTTGCTATGCTCCAGGAAGTCCGTGCTAATATAAACAAAAAGCCTTCAATTCGAATACTAAAATTTCAAAAGTTACTGACCTTGTTGTAAAGGTTGTGCGCAATTTTTGTCTGACCAATACAATAAGTTGCCTTTAATAAACTTTAAATGCTTCTGAAATTTCAAACTTTTTCATTCTTTATTACTTTTGACAAATATTGAAGATTTTCGTCATGTTTGGAGGTGTAGCCGAACCTAATAAATATTTCACAAAATAAAAAACTTCGTTTGAAAGGTTTTTTTAAACAAAAGTATAAAGCAGGCAAGGAGCTTCCGCTACATAAAAACTGATGAAACCGCATGTTTTGAATTGAAATTCGCAACAGAATTTTCTAGGGAAGAAAGAAAAAAGTAAAAGAAATGGAATTGAGATGAAGATCTTTTTGTGGCCAAAAAAAGTATGAAGGCCCAATTTTTATGTCATTTTGATATCTTGTCTTTTTTCTCCAATTCAGAAAACTCTAGTATAGCTAAGAAACTACTTTCCTTTCACCAGCCCCCTAAAAATTTTCTTACAAGTATCGCTTTTTTGGAAAAAAAAAGTCTTTCAAGTGGTCCAATTTCTTCAGTCATAACTTTCTCTTTGATAAAACCCAATAATCATCTGTCCTGTCTACCCACTACCACTTTGGCCCAAATATCTACCGTCATGAGATTCAGATAGAAGTCTCGAAGACCCTGACAATAACCGTCACTGACAATCGAAATGATCCTAGGACACTTTACGACTTCATTTTACGTTTTCATTTTACCTCCTTTCACCATTGTTCTAAAACTATGGTCCCAAGTTGGACAGATTTAAGGCATCTTGGGAAAAGTAAATTGGTGGAATTGATTCCCGCCTTGGTCTAATCCAAAAAGTCCATGCTAAATGTTTATGCCAGTGTCAATTTCTAAGGACAAGGAGCAAGGGATATTCAATGGGGCGGAATGAGAGTGGACAGAAGGTAGTAAAGTAGCGAAAGAAAGTAGAAGATATTATACGATTTTGTGAAAGTCCTCAATCCGAAAATCGGTTTGAAAATCCAAGATCTTTGTTCTACCCTTGAAGAATCGTAACAAAGTAGTAAAAGTAAAGTTGAGAGATAAGCGCTGAAGACGTTAATGGTTAATGACCCTCCTCACTTTTAGAGTCTCACAATTACTAACACTCTCCCATCAAAAAAGGCACTTTCGTTGACTGACTGAGAGAGCGTC
>JABASK010000845.1:0-11662 GCA_019776465.1 Rambutanura hunanensis | reverse complement strand
TCCCTTCTAAAGGTCATTGTCTGAAAAAAGACAATGACCTTTAGCTTAATTAATTAAAAATTGAAAAATGTGATACTGAAACTTACAAAAGTTTTAATTTCCCAGAGAGTAACTTGGTTAAAAAAAAGTTTACTTTTGTCGCCGTTTCCGTTCTGTAGTCTTCAATTTCTTTGCCTTGTTTTCTTTTTGATGTCGATGACCTTTCACCTTGACTGACAAACTGACCTCCAACGTCTTTCTTGTGGTTGCGAAAAGTCTCTTTGCACGTTCTTCAATAAGTCTGAAATCATGAAATTGAATTTACACACTAAAATACAAGAAAACGTAATCCACTTTGTTTGGTAATACCCGCCACATTTGAGTCCTAACGCAACAAGACCAGACTTGAGTCGATTTAATCCCAACATGGCTAATTCTTCCCACGTATTGAAGGCGGAGAGGTCCAGATGAGCCCCAGGCTCATCTGGACCTTTAAGTGTATAAAATTAATCCTGAAATTGAAAAGACTCATCAATCGGCATTTCATCGAAGTCAAAAGGCAGTGTTTCCGCTTCGTGAGCTCGAGATTAAACCAATTACCATTCCTTCTGGTGTTACGACAGTTACGAGTCGCGCGAGTTTTGCAAATCGAATTCCAAACCTCGTCGTGTTAGCGCTACTGGACAATCAAAATTATGTTGGATCACTGGACAGGAGCGCCCTCAACTTTTCAGATCACGGAGTTACTTCAATTGTAGTCTCTTTTGACGAAAGTACTTTTCGAGGCATTGGATTTTAATTTTTCACTTCAAGAATACTTGAAGGCATTTGAAGCAATTTTTGGAGCTCTTCCGTTTAATACTTTCAGTGGAAATGGAATTACTCGAGAATCATTTGCAGCAGGAAACTCGCTGCTTGTTTCAACTGACTGACCCGCCACCTTTTACGACATTTTTGCCTCAAAAAATTGGAGAATTGAATGCAAGTCTCAATTTTAAATTTAAATTTGAACATATTTTAATAGTTGACTATTCTTAGGTGACATTTTCAACAAACACTACCAAAGTTCTTCAGTTGCTAATTTTGGGCACTGTCCCAAATCTCTTGTCGCTAGACGGAACCGGACGTGTTTACTTGGACTAGAATGACAAAGGGGCTCGATTCTCTACAACTGGAAACTTTCCTTACGGAAATTGCTTATTGCATAAAACCAAAACCCTTTACTGCTGTCGTCAATCGGGATGAAATTTCAAACTTGACTTCCGTTTCAAAATTTGCAATTATTGTAAATACAGACGCCAGAGACAAACCCGGCAGACATTGGATTTGTTTTGTATTGACGAAAAGAAAACAATTGACATTCTTTGACTCTTTTGGAAATCTTCCATCCAAATATAATGTTGCCTTAATGGTTCCAATAGGTTATGGAAATTTAACAATGTACAATTTCAATCAGACGAGAGCAACAATTGTGGTCATTTTTGGCTCTATATAATCTACCACCTTTTGAGCGGGAACGCGTTGGAAACCATTGTCAAAAAGTTTGACACGATAAACTTTAAAAAAAATTATTTGATTGTGAAAAGGTTTACTCGTTGGCTTTCTCGTGGCCACAAGCGTTGCCCTACCCGCCACACTTGTAATCAATCTAGCATCTGCAGGAAGGATTGGCAAAAATAAAATCTACAAAGTTTTCGCGCTCACTCGAGGTTCTTTCATTTAGTTTAGTTTTTATTTGACAATTGAGCAGAGTAGTCGATCAATATAACTGCGAAATGGAAAATCACGTCGTCCGTCTAACCCAGACAATTGCAGAGTTGCCAAAGGAGGTCGCGGGGTTCCATGTGCTGCAAGATTGCAAAAATGAAGATTTGGCGTTTTTAAACGCTACCACTGACCGGCTACGCAGTGAACTAGCAGGAGCGAGGGAGCAAAACAAATGTCTTGCTGGCAGTAACAAACTGGGAAGTCAACGAATTGAAGAGTTGCTTGGGTTTTTATCGACCCAGAAGAAAATAAACTTTCGGCTGCTGCAGGAACTTGAACAATTTGCCGCTGGACGAGCAAAAATGGCCCACCAGTATCCGATACCTCACTTTCATCCGCCTCAGCAGTATGGACTTCAGCCTCCACCAGGGTTCAATCATTTTCCACAGTAAATTTTACATTCAAATAAATTTGAAAATTTTTAAATTTGACCTCTTGTTTGTCAATTTTCAACTAGTTTCAATTTATTTTCAACATTTTTCAACTTTCAAGAAATTTGTCTACATTTGATCAATATTGGGCAGGGTGGTCAAAATTTCTTGAATAATTTTGACGTAGCAATTTAGTTCTGGGGTGCTGACTGCAATTCTCGGTCTGGAAATTTAATTTGGATTAGGTTGGAATAGGAAATTTTAAAAATTGGATGTTAAATTTTAAATTACCCAAAATAGTTGGAAAAGTTTTGGCTATAGCTCGGAGTGTTTAAAAAATGCTGGAAAACTTTGCCGTATTTTTGAATCGTCTTGGTTCGAAATGTTCCACTCGGCAAAGTTCGAACTCCTTCGGTATCCCAGAATGCATGGGATGAAGGCGACTGGCCTGGCCCAACAAAATCCGACACGTCGCCAGTGTCGGCTTCAATTGCAGGTAAGAGTTCATTGGTTACAAAACTGACAAATTCTTCAGCCTCAGCGAGCAGGAGCGACACGATTGACGGTTTAAAACTTGGATTTTCGCGCCGCGCATAAATTTTCCATACTTGGCTGTATGCATCAAATCCAAGACGAACCAAAATTTTGGTAGAAATTGCAATTTTGTAAACTACATTTTCTCCAAATAATGCCGCTTGAAAAGCAGGTTCGTATTGTACAAGCCTACATCTTTCGACATAGGCTTGTTTTGCGTCAGTGTTGAATGATTTGAAAATTATTTTTGGTTCTTCTGCGACTTGTGCTTCCGGTTGACCTCCAGTCAAGAGGTCACGAGCGCTTTTTGCAGGAGCAACTAGTTGTTCCGGTAGTTGGTCCGTTTTGTTCAAATGCAAATTTGAAACTGAATTTAATAATGGAAATTTTCTCATTTTATATAAGCGCGGGTCCAGTCACAAGGCGAGTCAATGTTCAAACTGTCGTCAATTGTAGTTTGGTCGTCGACATGGAGGACGACATTTACAAAAATTTTATTCCTCATGCTAAAGCATACGAGCAGGCTAGAGAAAGAAAGTGCAAAGTCGTACCTTTTGAAGAGTTGAATGTCAAGCAACAAAGTATAGTAAACTTGGTTGAAGATTCAATTGTAAATCACAACACGACACTACGACTTGTCGTAATTGGCATTGCTGGGAGCGGCAAAAGTACAGTTATTCTAAGTCTACGTCACCTTTTTGAAAAGTTTAAAAAAAGGTTCAACGTATTTAGTTTTACGGGCTCGTCGGCTCACCTTGTTGGTAAGCGCTAAAATTTAAAATTTATTTTTAAAATTAGAACAATGTTAATGTTCAAATAGCCGGGACGACATTTCACCGTGGGCTCTTTTTACCGATGAGTTTCAACAAAGGAAACCCTCGCAGGTGTGGCGAATCAGTCTGCCGGCAACACTCGAAAGTCGAGTGTTTATTTATTTTGATTATTTTTATATATTTGCTTTATTTTACTTTTATTTATTTGATTGAGTTACATTGGTCTACAACTACTCGGGTTGGTATCATTACGGCTTCAGGGAATTATTGGGAATCAAGAGCCATTTAGTGGAAAAAGTGTCAATAATATTTGGTGATGCTGGTCAATTACGTCCTGTACACGACAAGTGTCTTTTTAGTAGTTTCAATTTGGAAAATCAACTCGAAGTCGCTGGGGCCGCCACCTGGGGCTCATTTAATAGGGTCATTTCGTTGACTGAAAATATGCGACAACGTGACCCCGAAGAACAGTCTTTTCGGGACTTGTTGTTGCGCATGCGCGTGGGAACATTGACTGAAGCAGACGAAACACTATTGTCGTCCAGATTCATTGACAATATTCAGGATCAAGATATAGAAGCTTTTGCCAAAGAGTCGACATTTCTTTTTGCAGAAAGAAAATTGGTCGACAATTACAACGAGTATCGTTTGCATGCCCTTGGAAATCCCATTGTTGAGATTAAAGCAGCCGACAGTAAAGTATATACTGGCCCGGAATATTTATTAAAACTTGCAGTCGGGGCAAAAGTAAGAATTACAAGAAATATTTGGGTCGAGGCGTGATTTACCGGGCGAGTTTGATTTGCCAGATTTTCCGGGTGTGGCAATGATAGATTGCCCAGTGGAAGACCCACTTGATTGACCAGGGTCCGGTGACTGACCAGCATGTATCGCGGTGGTTGGTTTAGGCGGTGCTAGTGACATTTGTATAGGAGTAGGTTCGGCTGTCACTGAAGTCGTATGATTACTGTTAACCGTGGTTGATGTTTGGTGGTGGTTGCAGCGACTTAGTTCAATTGGCTTAGCTCCGCGCTGCACGGGTGGAATCCCTCCTACAAAAAAAAAATTCGAGATTAAAATTAGCGAGCCTCAGTTAAGGAATTAGATATATTTCTGAATACCATCCTATTCGTTCACTCCATTGACCAGAACTAAACTTCCAACAGGTCTTTTCTTCCGCGTAACTTCAACTGGTTCGGTAAACAAGAGAACAATAAAGAAAAAAACATAAAGGTTCATTTTGTGCTAAATAACAAATATGTTAATTTTGGTTGATGAAACACCACCAGAAAGAAGCTAAATACTTTACTAAGTAATGAATTAAACTCGACGAAAAACATAAAATTTGGAAATGGTTGAAAGTTCACCGCGAAACCTTTACCCCTTTTATATCTTGGTGTATATTTTAGTTTTGAATGTGAATTAAAAATTTTGAATGGAACTTTTTTATCAGTTCAACCTGACTTCGCATAAAACTTTTTTGCTTGTGTCGTCAGAGACGTGTAGATAAGGAGTCATTTAAGGTTAAGATAATACGCAGTTATTGTGAGCCCCCCGGGTGAAATCCGGGGGTGCTCAATCCTTGGGTGGGCAGGATATTGTCGGGCTGGAGTTTTGGTCCCCGATGGGTACTCCAGGCGGGCCGTATCCCCCCGAAAAGCTTATCTACATAATATAGAGTTCAATACGTACCTTAAGTCCCGGGAGGTTCCGGCATCAGGGTATTCGGAGCGGAAAGAGTTCGTTGAGACTTAGGTTCGGTCCGAACCTTGGTAGGAACCGGAGCGAGGAAAAGATTCTCAATTCCCCCTACCCAGGCGGTCCCGGGCAATGAAGAAACCAAATACCCGCCTAACTAATTGAATAAATATGAAATACCTGGAAGTCTTCTGGAGTTGAAGGCAAGATAACGGTTTAGGTTTATTGAACTAATTCCCTAAAGCCGAGCGGAGACCCACATGCCCGCTCCCCGGGTGGGTGGAGAACTGGATCACCCTGTACGGGTAATCCGGTTCCCCCTTCCCTAATTCCGGGAGGTTCTTCTCAGAAGGAGAGTTGAACTCTGGAGAAAATCCGAACTACTACTGAACTCTTCCGCACCTTTTGGTGCTTATACTTATAATCTTGAATTCGACCCCGTTCGACCGAGGGTCGATTCCTAATAAGGAATTGATCCCGGTCGGACGAGATCTTTCTTTGTGCCAATTTCCGGATTGGCTCAGAGGAGCCAAGTTGTATTCGTCTCTGTGTGGGCCGAAGTGGTCCACACAGAGGCGAATGTGCCAAAATGGCAGTGACGATTTCCGGGAGTATTTACCCCGGAAATAGAGCTGACAGTTATGCTTTAACTCATTCGACAGAACAACATCGTTAACATAAAGGAAAACGCGAATTAAAACTTTGTGTTTCATTTTAGTTAATAATTAAGTGCATTCTTAATTTATTATTAATTAACTAATCATTATGTGTCATTTCTTTATGCGTTTTTATTAATTTAAAAGAATTCTCAATACCGCGCCCGTGCTATTGTAAACGAACCCTCAGGTGCGCTCCCCAATCCCCCGCCCCACCCCGAATCACAGGTGCGCAGCAAATCCACTCGAGTGTACACGTTCTTTACCATAGGTAATAGTTCTATGTTTTGTTACCTGTTTGTGAAAGTGGACAGGAGCCACCAAAATTTTCATCTCTTAATTGCACACATGTAGGAATTTTTTATTCGTAGGTCACTCGTTGTTCTTGTATCATTTTCTGCGAAGTAACGAAATTTCGCTTTTAAGCATTGCCATTGTGTTGAGTCAAAGAATACACTTACTCTTATTTTTCAAAATTTCTCTACGAGTGAAAACGGTGTTTGATACTATTTGATGTGTCATCGGATTTCTTCGAGTATTGATTACAGTCATATTTCCTTTCTTTGATCATTATTAATAATCGTTGCTGCTAATAACTATATTGTTCCTATTTGTCTAATTGGAATACAGAATTGCTCTTTTTTTTATTATTTCTCCGTGTAATGCACTTTCCGATTCTTTTGAAAACAAAAATTCGTCATGACGCCCGAAATCTATTTCGTCAAAAATACCAACTGCGTCTTCAATCACCTGTGATGTCTGTATTGGCTTTAGTGGAACTATTGTCTTAACATCTGCGGAATGAAGAGGTTTAATGCTTCTTGCTTTTTCGCATCGAATAAACTCAAACTCACCTGTGCAACAATTTCCCGACATATCCACGTTTTATCGTTGTAGCAGTCGAATGGTAATAAGATTTGTTTATCTAATAAATGCAGATTTGTTCATGTAATATACTTTAGTGCCAGCTAAAGTTACGTTTTCTAAATTTCTGTGCACTTTAACTTTAAAAAATAAAATGTCCATGTCACACTCCTTTATAAACACGTGTGTATTATCATTCACTGGTGTTTCTTTTAGTGAACTAAACTCTTTCTTGGTTTATACTCTCATGACCCCTTCATGATCAATACAAAAAATGGAATTTCCTATTCGTATCTTTTACTGTCTACTTTGCCATGAGATAATCAATTTAACACATTTTCCTTCAATGTCCACAACATCCTTTATTCCATTTTTTTTTAAAAATCTAAAATAATTTTTAATGCAATTTGTTAAACGTTTGTTTACAAAAAGAGTCTGCATTATAAAAAGATTATATAAGACTTCGAAACCCCACTTGCTCCTCACTACACCCAGAATTGTCAATTTTATTGAAAATTTGTATTGAAAATTGAACATTTATTTCTAGCAAAATCTTAGTGGAAAATTAATTGAATGATAGTTTAAAGTGAGAAGAATTAACACAATAGAGTAAATATTGGAACATTCCTAAACCAATATTTTAAGTTTTAAGACGATTTTTTTTTGATAATATCGTACCCGACGAATACCCAGCCACCATCGGATTCCTAGCGCTGTTAAAATTGTATTTCTAGGTTAGGTTGTCATGATTTACATTTTTACATGAGCATCTTGAGATATACATTGACGTTGTAAGCAAAATCATACCAGCTAATGCCGAAAAGCATGATTCCCAACGCTGCTCTTTATCCAAGATACTTGAACATAAAATTTTCTTGTGTCCGTTTCGCGGCCTCGGGATTTCGACCAATTATTTCCACCAAGAATTTAAGCTGCGACAATATTGGATAATTGTCGATGAAGCGAATGACATCTATTTCAATAATAAACAGTCAAGTTGAGAACTAGTTCGGTGCAATTGAAAAGTCTTGCAAAAATTGAGTAAAATGAACTAAACTAAATTACACGGTTTCAAACTTGTCGAACACGTCGAGATCAAGCACAAAACGACTGTCACAGTAATGTTACGGGTCAACTCCAATTACCCGTAAGGTCACCTGTATGTAACACTGTATGCTAAAAATAGTAATTTCTGCACACGGCACTAAATCGCGCGTGTCAGATTATTTAATTGAACTAATTAATAATTAAATAATTAAATAATTAAATATTAATAATTAAATTAAAAATGTAGGATGAATTAATTAAAGTCCGGGTATAAATACCTGGACTCTTTGTCAGTAGTAAGCAAGTGGGAGACACGAGTCGACAATCACCAGCCTTACTAACCATTACAGTGCAATAAATTATACTCGCAAATTCAAGCAGTTACAAGGAGACTTTTATTAAAACCATCAGTCTAAGGTATGTCAACCGACCCCTTTTGACCTGCTAGTGCCAATAACCTTCGGGTCTTCGCCTTCGTTCTCCGAAGTACTTGGGACTTCAAAGCATGAAGGGTTGTAATTACCTGTAATAACATCGGCATAAGACCCTTTGTTACAGTAATAATTAGTTTCATTTTCCTTAATTTGTAAGCCCGCGAAAGGTGTGTTATTTACTGGTCAACCTATCATTGCTACAAAGGTTCAAAGTTTGTTCAAAGTGACTGACTTTTGTTTGCCGGCTCTCACTCAAACTTACAGTATTTTATACACTATAACATCGGCATGAGACAATTTGTTATAGTAATAATTAGTTTCATTTTTCGGAATTTGTAAGCCAGCGACAGGTGTGTTATTTCCTGGTCAACTTATTGTTGTTACAAAAGTTCAAAGTTTGTTCGAAGTAACTGACTTTCGTTTGCCAGCTCTCGCTCAAACTTATAGTGTTTTATACACCGAAATGAACATTTTTTGTAAAAAAAAAAAAAAAGCAATTTTGTTTCAACTTGCAAGTGGATTTTTGCCCATGACATTTTAATGGAAGAAAATGCACCTGCTGTAAGGCATAGCTGAATGTTCGTGTTGCATTTTTGAGTAAGAGGATGTGTAGGATAATATGTAGAATAATACTTTGCAAGTGGAGTTTTTTGTCCTTGCAAGCCTTGTGTTAATAATTAGACATGGCGTAGGTTCATCTGGGTTATTTTGTTTTGTAAAATGGGGCTAATAAATTTTAATAAAAATCTGAGGATTTTTAATAATTTTCAGGATTTGTTCAAAATCCGGGCTTCTTAAGAATTTTGAGGATTTCTACAACATCTGAGGATTTTTACAAATTTTGAGGCTTTTGAGAATCTTGAGGATTTCTACAAAATCGGAGGATTTTTAAGAATTTTGAGGATTTCTACAAGATCTGATGATTTTTAATAATTTTGAAGATTTCTACAAAATCTGAGGATTTTTAATAATTTTGAAGATTTCTACAAAATCTGAGGATTTTTAATACTTTTAAGGATTTCTACAAAATCTGAGGATTTTTAATACTTTTGAAGATTTCTACAAAATCTGAGGATTTTAAAAATGCTGAAGCTTTCAACAAAATCTAAAGATTTTTAAAAATTTTGAGGATTTGTTCAAAATGCGTGGTTCTTTAAGAATCTTGAGGATTTCTACAAAATCTGAGGATTTTTAAGAATTTTGTGGATTTTTAAGAATTTCGAAAATTTTGAAGAGTTTTGAGGATTTTTAAGAATTTTTAAGAATGTTGAGGATTTTTAAAAATTTTGAGAATTTTTAAGAATTCTGAAAATTTTGAAGAGTTTTAAGAATTTTTAAAAATTTTGAGGATTTTAAGAATTTTGGGAATTTTAAAGAATTTTGAGAATTTTTAAGAGTTTTGAGGTAACAAAAGTGAACAAAAGTGAAAGAAAGCAAAATAAAATGTTCAAAAACCAAATTCCTCCATGAATCAAAGGTCTTGACCTTTGACATGACTTACAATATGGGTCATTTGAAAATAGTAAGGATAGATTGGTTTACAGATCAAAAATTATTTTGGCAAACAGCCAACCCTTCTCATCCTTAAAACTCTAAATATTGGGGGTGTCACTTAGTTAACTTACACCCGGTCGCTGTTGTTAGATGAAAGATTACCCGTCCACCACGAAAGATGAGTAACTAAGAATAAAGCAAATAGATTCAAAAGGGCGTGCCAAGAAGTGACTCTTGGTCAGCCGTCTGGCTTCCGTTTAACAGAAAATCTTAATCTCTCTCATTGCTATTTTTTGAAATCTTGATTCTGAATTTGAATAGAAACAATTCTGAGTAAAATAGAGATTTAAGTAGTTTATGTACAAAAACTGCCGAACAGTGGGAGGTAGACGCAATTATTGAAAGTCGAGTATTGGTTCCGGTTTAGTAGAGAAGAGGGAGAAGAATAATTGTGAACTGTAAAGTGAAGTTAAAAATTTTGGAATAGTGTAAGGAAGAGAACGAGTGACCTTCAGAAAGAATTGACCTTTTGAACTATAAGCCAAGTCCTTAAAACCTGGTACTGAGCGGAGAAGGGAATCCACCTGGAAATAGAGGTTTAACTGTCACATTGGACATTTTTATTCTGAAGGACACCTAGGAACAGGTTGGACCGAAAACCTGACACTCGGCTGGACAATTGTGGAACCCTTAAAATATCAAGATAACTTAAAAGGTTTTGA
The DNA here is from genome assembly GCA_019776465.1 of Rambutanura hunanensis. NCBI lineage: Eukaryota > Metazoa > Arthropoda > Collembola > Poduromorpha > Neanuridae > Rambutanura > Rambutanura hunanensis. Next base: position 1,323 of record JABASK010000845.1, on the reverse strand, counting down.
GTTTCCAGCTTCTATGAATTTTCAACACTTTCTTCCTTCTTCTTGTTTCTCGCTCTGTTTCCCCTTTCAATACATTTCACCAATTACAATTCAAATGAAAAACGGAAGCCATTTGGCGAGATTCAGTCCCTATCCATCTCTTTCCACTAACAAACGAAATTTTATTAATTTCTTATGTAATTCCAGGGTCAAGGCACTAAGAGACAGGAAAATGACCGAGTGGACAACCCCCAAAAACTTGTTATTTGACATAAAAAATAAAGTAAGTTCGTCATCCAATACACTTTTACCTTTGTTTTAAAGCGTTTTCCGCAAAAAACTGATTTTTGAAAAAAAATACCCGAACTTAGGAGTTTCGAAGTTCTACCCGGGTACTGCTGCTTTTCATGATTAAGCATGATAGAACAACACCAAAAATAGATATTAGCGAAAGAAATTCAACAATCCATCGATTTTTCGGCTAGTTATATCGAATTTTCGGTTTTGGAAGGGGTGACTTCGGAGGTCACTGCCAGGTCACCCGTCAAGATAGTGGACGGTTGGAGTATGGGAATGTGTAAACCTAACCTAACTAACCTAACCTAACTAAAAATAGTTTACACATTCCCATACTTCAACCTGGTTGGAGTATGGGAATGTGTAAACTTTTTTTTCAAAGTCCCGATCAAAAAATTTTTTCCAGATTTTTATGTTTGCGAATCATGACATTTGCAGTCTTTTAAGACCAATTTTCGAAAATCGAATTTTTTCAAAATTTTTCCAAGTTTTTTGGAAAAAAAACTTGGAAAAATTTCGTTTTACGTTTCCTTACGTTTCCTTACGTTTCCTAACCTCAAAAATGACCTATACAAAAGTTGTTAGGTTCAATATCACGATCATTTTGATGTACTACACATAACCATACGGTCATAACCTGAGGTCAAAGGTCAAGGTCACCAATTTTTTGCGCTCTTGACCTCAAAGATGGCCCATACAAAAGTTGTTCAGAATGACGAGAGGATCAATTCTATGTATGCCGCATGACCATGTGACCTACATGGGAAAAAAAAATTTTTGGTCGGGACTTTGAAAAAAAATAGTTTACACATTCCCATACTTCAACCTTTCTAGTCGTAACTTAATTGACATTTTACTTTCACAAATTTACTAATTACCTTCATTCAACCCATTTCGAACGATGAATTCTCCTACAGGTGATTCAGTTATGAATGATCCCTTTCCACATCGCCTCTCGCCTTCTGGCGCACAGTGGACATAAATTTAAAATTGTGGGCCCACACATTGTGAGTGAAAAGAATACGAAAAATAAATTTTCGTCTCAAT
>JABASK010000844.1:0-11663 GCA_019776465.1 Rambutanura hunanensis | reverse complement strand
AAACACGGAAAATTAGCAATTTTCTTAAGCTTACCTGCTAATTCCCACTTCGAAGAATCTACTAGTCTCCGGGTCAAAATAGTCAATTCCACCTGTTAAACAAACGTTTGGTAAGAGTTTACTCTGTTAGTAACAATAAGAAATCCGGAATTTGTGTAAATCCGTAAAAAGAAAGTTCGCTAAAATAAAATGAGCTCACCACCAGAATCTCCTTGACACATGTCACGGCCAACGTCGTATGTGCAAATCATGTTGTCAGTAATTAGTCCAGTTTGGTTGTAACCTGGAAATTCACGACGACAATTCTCCGTTTCGTATGTTGTTAAATGAACTTTCTGTAATATATGTTTTTCTGTTCCTCCATATTTGTCCAAGCCCCAACCTAAGAAACCGAAAGTTGAAAGGTCAATTCAACGGTAATACACGTCAGTTGCTGAAATGTCCTTACCTGTTGCTACTACTTGGCGACCATGAAAATTTGTTCCAGCAAATTTAAACGGTAGACATACGGGTTGTATCTGAAAGAACAAGCAAAGGTTCAATTAAAATGGACCACAGCTTAACTTGACTTAATCCAATTTGTTAGTTTTTCAAAGAAAAAATAAATAAATTGCTTTACATTGTCAGCAAATGTGAGCGTCCTTTCCAAAAGTAAAAGGCTCAAGTCGTTGTCTTGATTTTGTTTATCGTAGTTTTCATGTTGAAAAATTTGTTTTACTGGAATTTCAACATGAGGTTCAAAAGGATCGGTCAAGTCGTAGTGTCCAATGTCAACTCTAAGGGTACCGCCCTTTTCTACAAAATCCACACGATACTAACATGAAATTTTGCGAGATCTTATGAGAATATGTTGAACGAATTGACTGACCTAGTGCTGCGAGTGCACAATGGGCAGCTGTAAGAACCCAATTGGGACTAATTACAGTACAACCGCAGTAAGTTTCCCCATTTTCCGCCCAAATTTGGATGAATCAAATTACAACGCCAAGGGAAGTTGTCTTTTCCAGCGTCTATTCCCTGGACAATTCTTACTTCCTTGAATTAAATTCAAAGCAGAAATTACAATTTTCAAGGTACAAGGAAAATTTGAAACTTTCGATCGAATTTTCACTGAATGACAATTATCTCTAAAAATGTTACTTACTGGTCTCCAAACTTGTCGTTGTCCGCAGTTACAGTCTTTGGTAACTGGAGGCGGCTTGGTCGGAACTGGTTTTGTCGTTGTCGACGTGATTTTGGTGGTAACTACCGGTTTCGTTGTCGTTGGAATGGTCACTGGTCTTGTAGTCGTGGTGACTGGTCTTGTTGTGCTTGGCCTTGTAGTCGTTGTCGTCACTGGTCTGGTAGTGCTTGGCCTTGTAGTCGTCGTTGTCGTCACTGCTCTGGTTGTTGGGCTTCTAGTAGTTGTTGTAGTCACTGGTCTAGTTGTGCTTGGTTTTGTAGTAGTCGTTGTTGTGTCATCCTTTACGAGCGTCGCCCAACATTCGAATCCATAAGGTTCGTACGAATAAGCATAAGTTTCGCTAAAGTTCGTTTCGAGTAAAATGATAAACTCATTCGCATCCGATAATTGATGAATACTTCCACTACCACAACTGTACTTTCGTTTAGGACTGTTTAAATTACCATCCGTAGAAAACTTGAATTTGTCAATTGAACAACCATCGTCATGAATTGATGACACTTTTATATTAAATTTGTAGCAATCGATTTGTATTCGAGTTCCTATTGGACTGTGGACAAAATACAAGCATCTTTGATTTGGTGGATAATCACTCGGGTACCACGGTGAATTAAATCTTGCACTATTCCATGGCCATCTGTCAAAGAGCACAATTTCAGTATCCATACAACTTCCCGAAGAAAGTTGTCGTTTTTGTCGATTAAGAATTTCGTTTCCTTCACTAACTTCATTACTATAACTGTTATTAGTAACTGCTAATACTTCCTCATTGATTGCTAGTCTTCTACAATTGATAATCCTTAAATAACAACACACCAGAATAAAAATTACAAACGTTTTCAACATTTTCAGGATAAAATTGAGCAATTGTTTCCTTTTTCATCTGCGAAAGAAAGAAGAGAGACTGACAGAGTCGATCGGATTAAAATATTGCCAAACTTCAATAAATTATTACTAAAAACTCAAAAAAATAAAATTGTCTATCGGCACTCGTATTTACGGATATCGTTTGAATAGTTAATAGTTTTTTGGATAAAAGAGAAGGTGCTGTGCCGTGCCATTGAATTAACAACTAGAGTTTCCTGGAACTATGAAGGTGACAAGGTGAATTGAAAATTGTAAAAACGGAATTGAAATACTGGCAGCACATGTCAATCCATCAGGTGCAGTATTGGGGAACCTACATGTTTTTGTCAATTCTCAATTTGCGGCAAACTTCCAAAGGCAACTTTGAAGTCTTCATAAATAAAGTTGTGGGTTGTTTGTCTTTGTTTTCCAAATAAATGTACAACTGCGTCAATAAAAAAATTTGTTCAGAAAGCCTGGGACCACTGGAAACCTCATCTAAAACTTTAACAAAATCACAAATTGAGCGCTCCTAAAGTCATCAATTGATAAGTGCTACCAAATAGTTTGACTAAATAGTTTAAATTACAATCAATGTAAACATTCAGTTGAGGTTAGTTGAGGTACAACAAATTAGTAGTTGAAGTTAACCAATTACTACTTTCAACACGGTTTATATCGTATTGATAAAGAACACATAAAGCGTTATTTTCAAAAGCGCGAATTTTGAACTTAACGGTAATCTAATCATGCACATCTTTTTCTTTACATTTACAAGTTTTACATGGTAAACCATTTTACTTTGCAGCGCTAACAAATCCATGTTTTTTGCAGAGTGTTTTTTTTGCAAAAATCATGCTCTCCCGTTTTCATTTTTTATCTTCTAACATTTTTGCAAAAGGTGTCTAATCCTTTTGTGAAGTGTAAGTGCTGTGTGCGACTGACGATCTAGGAGTCACTTTGTGGTATTTGTTTCATTTGTTTGGTCGCAGATTTGCGGTTCCATCCAGATTAGCCAGAAATTCTACTATGAAAGAACAAAAGTCTTGCCATTTTTCGTGTTTTTCGTCGTAAGAGAAAGAAATGTTCCTCAGCTTCCTTCCGTTGTAGTCGCTACAACCAGAGGATTACAAATTTCACCTTCCAAGTTATTATACCGTATACTTTTAGTTTATTTGTAACCGGACGGAAGTAGTCAAGCCAGTTCCTAGTAATTCTAAATCTTTTTGTAGTCTTGTCAATTCATAATGTCCGTTGTCTCTCCTCCGTCACTATTGAAAAAGGTAATTAAGGTAAGCAAAGTCTAACAATGAATAAAAACGTTAGTGGTGGTTGATTTTAGATTTACACTTTCAGAAAATGAAGTGTGTTTTGAAAATTGTTGACTCTTTTTTGGCAGATATGTTCTTCCGTGTCACAAATGGAGAAGGTCCGAGTACGAGATCACAAAACCGTGGAGCGGTATATTAGTCGAATTCTAGAAAGGGGTTCTTCGGCTCTCCAGGTAACTACCTTTTTTGTAATTTGTTAAGTACGTTATTTGGCTACATTAACACAACTTTTCAATTAACACAGGTGATAACAGATTTTGACGCTACAGTTACCAAACACCACATCAATGAGACACGATGCTTGTCCTCAAGTGGTAAGCGAAGGCCATAATCCCTGTAGGCTTGCTGTGTAAACACAGCTTAGAGCCTGTAGGATGTAGCCTGTAGAAATGTACCTACGTATGTAAAAGATGAATATATTTTTCAGGTGTCATCAATCGAAGTCCACTCCTGCCACCTGACAGAAAATCAGCTTTTATACAACTATTCGATAAGTATTATCCAATAGAAATTTGTTTAGATATGGACGAAACTGAAAAGTTTGGACACATGGTTGACTGGTATAAGCAAGCTAGAGCAAACATGATGCGTTGTGGACTCAAAGAAGATATGATCAAAAAGAGCATAGAGTTATCCACCATTCAGCTACGGTAAGAATTACATATGAATAAATTTATTTTTTAAACCGATTCTCATTACTAAAATGAGTTTGAATTAAATTGAAAATTTGATAAAAATTCCAGGGACAATGTACAAGAAACTTTTCGTATGTTGCATCGAAACCAAATTCCGGTTCTAGTCTTTTCCGCTGGTATAGGTAAGTGGAAGATTTTAACTTAATTTAAAAACATTTTGTACATCGAAGAGGTAGGTATCAGTTACATATCTTATGATTTAAGACCCAGGTCAAACGTTGCATGCGAAAAGTTTAGACTATTTTGCATATGTTTAGGAAACGTGATAGAAGAATTACTACGAAAATATGGAATTCTATACCCAAACGTTGAAATTATTTCAAACTTTATGGAATTTAATCCTAAAGACGGAAGTCTTTTGGGATACAAAGATCTGATGGTTCATCCACTCAACAAAAATGAAACTGTATTGGGTGATGAAAATAAGTACTTTATGGATCTCTCACATCGGGACAATGCTATCTTACTCGGCGACCACACTAGTGATGTTCAAATGAGCAGAGGAATGCCACAGGTAAAATTGATTCAATTTATCAATACCTAATTAAAAAAATAAATCATGTGATTCGAGGTGTGAAGCACAAAACTATTGATATCGTACAACTTGCTATATTTTCAGACGGATTGTATTCTCAAAATTGGGTTCCTAAATGACAAGGTAAATGTTAAAAGACATGAGTTCCTTTTCCTGGATACCCGAGTAACAACTACTTCTACTACGAGTAATAACTACTACNACTTGCTATATTTTCAGACGGATTGTATTCTCAAAATTGGGTTCCTAAATGACAAGGTAAATGTTAAAAGACATGAGTTCCTTTTCCTGGATACCCGAGTAACAACTACTTCTACTACGAGTAATAACTACTACATATGATTTTCATGTCTCACAGATTCCAGAAAGAATGGATCGGTTCATGGAAGTTTTTGACATTGTACTAATTGATGATCAGTCTATGGATTTTGTCAATCAACTCCTCCGTATCATTCTCTCATGGTCAGAACAGAAGTAACCTTTCAGTTTTGTTGCAGCAACACCCTTCTCCTTCAGCCTATTCGACCCTTTACCAAAACGTTTTTTCCAGAAACTCTCAGTCAGACATCGATTGAAAGATGATTAGTGAAAATAGTGAAAAATCTGCATACTTTAATTAAAATATTGAACATCTCGTTTCTCGTTACTTCGCCGCTGCATTCAGCTGTTCTGGATAAGAACTAATGACTGTCTCAAAGTGTTCCGTGAGTACCATTGACGTTATGAACTAGCAAATGTAACCTTTCTAAGCCGTTTTTGCTCTGATCATTGTCTTTCTGCCATGTTGTAGTCTTCACCTGTACCTCGTTTAAAATATTGTGAGTAAAGGCACTTAAATTTAACAATGGTGTTTTATCCCCTACGTCTACTACTGCTTTCATTCCACACCTGCAGAAACACTTGCAGGTTGCAGGTTGTTCATTATTTCTATGTACAACTCTGGTAGTAAGTAGCTTCCTTCTCCCTAACCCTTTCAAACACTCCGTAAAAAATTCAAGCTTATTTTCTTTTGCAGCCCGGAACTAAAAGATATGCCATCCAATATCAAAATAATCTTCATGGAATAGAAGTGTCATTACTATTCATGTCAGTGCGTGTGATGAACAAAAATTAGGAATTGTTTACGAATCAATAAATGCCAAATACTTATTATATTTTGCGAGGATATGAAACGAAGAACCGACAAAAGTCAATTACAGAACAAAACTAATGAATTTAAGTGCAAAGCGTAAAATTTATAAAACACAAATTCATAAAGCCCTTGCGTTTACAACCATAATTTGTCGAACAACACAAGTGATCAAACTGCGAATTGAAACAGGAGTAGTTGTCTACCTTTCAATAGAAATTGTGGCCATGAATAATTTTGAAGTTGCGCTTTCGACTAATTTTTGAATTGCTAAATAATCTCAATTAAATGAAAACTTAAAAAATTGAAAGGCTTCACCTTTTAATGGTCGAAGCCTTAAATTAAAATTGTAACCAAGTTGAAGTAAAATTGGTTGGATAAGTTATTAAGTTAATTAATAATAGTAAACAACTAAAAACCTACAATACAACTGTCACCTGTCCAGGAGATGAGGTAGCAAAACAGCAGTACTGTAATTTTGTTCGTTTGCGATAGTCTTCTAGAAGTTGTTGAACTTTCTTATGCTTGGATATATCACTCGAACGGGGAATCAATCCAAAAGATTCCTTCAGCAAAGATCTTAAATTAAATTCAACGGGATTAGCAATTTCAATTAATTTCTTAACAATAAGAGGAAACTTAACAGCGTATCCTTGACGTGGAATTTAGAAAATCCTCTACAATTTCTTGAAATGCTAAAAGATCAAGTGTAGCTTGCATTACCCCAGCTTCACTAAACTTTGGAACACAAGAGAACAGGCGGGTCAATTCTTCACAAACGTTTTCTACTACTTGAGTCATTACCACCAAAACTAGTTTCTCCGATACTGATGATACCTTCAAAATAAAAGTAAAATGTCCCCATTTTACGCCAGTAGTAGTTAGTCAAATTCATCTCACCTCAGCCACCACTTCAATCATTCCCAAAAGTGCTTTTGAAATATAGGGACGAACAGTAATCGGTTCGGGACAACTTTCCCAATCAAAATGTCCTGAATACATGAATTGTTCCACTTGCCCCACTACCGGTTCGTACTTCATTTCTGTATATTTGGCGTACGTTAACTTTTCTACACTCTGGAACAAAAAAAAAACGTAAAAATCCAACGTTATTTTTTTCTACAAACTAAACTCGTTTCGCTTCTTTTTTTTCTAACTTACAGTTATTGCTTGCTTAGCTTTTCCAATAGCTTCACTCATATCTGGGAAACCGAGACGAATCAACGATCGATTAATAGAAGGTAAAATGTTGTCCTTTGTAAAAGCACAATTGTTGAGAATTAACAGAAGAGAGGCAGAATGGGATAACGGCAAAGTATTTCTGGATGGACTTTTCTTGAAAATGAGGATTCAAGTTCAATTTAACTTTTGATCCAGTGTAGTCATTTTGAGAAATCAGCATTTCCAAAGCCTAAAACAGAAGTACAAAAATTACAAGAAAAAATAATCTAACTCAAGTATTTAAAAGGAATTACAACCACAACCTAATATACAGAAATATACGAACTTATTCTAAAAATATTTTTTTGTTTTACAGGATTGGTAGCTTTGCAATTGCAACTTACGTCTGAAAATGCATGCGAGAGCATTTCCCAACTTTTCGGTTAAACTAATCTTTACTTCCGTACTTTTTAGAAGCGGTAACTCTTCAGTATACTTTTGCAGTAGCGTTTCTTTGATCAATTTGACGGAATGTAATACTTGCGCTTCAAATTTGAACGGCTGAGAAGACAAAAACTTAAATTAATGCAGAATAATCAAACAACAACTTTGTTTTGTATTCTAATGACTTACCAATTCTGTAATAAAACCATGCGTTTCGTTGGGTTCACTCATCCATGATTCTTGTTTGTAAAGATCGGCCACTTCTACAGACATTTGATGAAGCATTGACTCCAGCGAATAGGATCTGGAAAGATGAAAATGAAAGGTGCACAAATTATTTTCCAAGACTAAACTGTAGAGAATTATTTAAACATTAATTTAAGCGTATAAGATTTTTTTTACCTGACACTGAACATTAGTTTCCGAATGATGTCCAGCATGACTGCTGGAGGATCAAGTGCAAGTAGTTCAGTAAACACATCACGAATGTAACTCAAACAATGTGGAAGCCATTCACTTATTGATTCACTCTTGTTTTCATTCCATGAAAATTCTTCATTACCACTTCGATTGGGAAAGAGACAACTTGTGACTAATTTCGAAAATAACTGGACAATCCCTGTCATCATTTCCTTTGAGAAAAAATAAACAAGGATAAGTTTGCAGTTATTACTAGAATACTAAGTAGTTATATTCTAGAAGTCAAGAAAAACTCGTCTAGACCTTTGACCTGTACCTTCACTTCTTGAAGCTTTCCAACTTCACATTTCACCGGTAGTTTTCCATTAAAATAATCAAGGTCATAATGACCAGAAATCCGGAAAGTATGTGATGAATATGTCAGAAAGAGCGTCGATAAATTGGACTTGATTTGGTGAATTCGCCTGTATCGTAACGCAAACGTTAATATTTCAATTATCACATTAAACTAAAGTGGAAAGTCGAACAGAAGTTTTTGTTGTATTAGCATCGTACCCGGACATTTATATAGGTAACGTTGAAAAAAAAGTTTTTTTTATTCAACCTGTCATTGTGTATGGAACTTACCTGCATCTCAGGCTTCGTCGGGGTTTTTAGCATATTTTCCTTTGGTTTTTCAACTGCTGAAAATTGAACGAAACAATTTTTCATAGAATTTCCTAGAAATTCAAAATGACAAGAAATAGCAGCCCAGGCAGGGTCATTGTGGCACTGAAGAGTCACCAAGTGTCCGACTAAACGTCGCTGCTCTTCGGAATTTGGCGGTTTTTCAACCAGTTTCGACCAAAGTGTTTCTTGTAAATTTTGAGCACGAAGTTCAATTTCGTGTCGAAATTTGCGAAAGATCTAAATAAAAAAAAAGGCTCGACTGTTTTTAGGTTAGACTTTCTTAAAAGCTAGTGCATAAGAAAAGTGTTGTCGATTCAATTGCTGTTACCGGTTTGTCCATTTCTGGTACTTCAAAAAGGGTTTTGGCACGAATGTAATCATTGATTGCGTTATCATACTCTCCGCGCTGAATATTTTGTTCCATTGAGCCAGGTAAACTAAAAACAAATCTAAATCGTTGATACCCATTTAGTGCGTTTCTGGTAACATCTGCTCGATCTTTCCGACTTAAAACTTCTTGAAATAAAAGGCCAGCTTCGTTTTCGCACACTGGCCAAAAAAAAAAAATTAAAAAAAATTATGACAAAAAATCTATTTTTAATTTATTTTCTTTTGCATGCCTCCAATTGATCCGTCGAGTTTGGTTAAAAAGTCGCTTCCGCGTTTCGATACATGTTGATCAAATTTTTCTTTGACTTGAAGTAAGGCGTCTAATTGATCCATCACTGAAGCTACGTTTTCCTAAAAATTAAACGAAAACACCGAAATAAAAGACCAACTTTTAGTTGAATGAAAATATTTCTGCAAAATTACTTTCAAGAAGGACAACTTGCCCTCGGTTTGAAACTTGACTTTTCGATCCAAGAATTTTAGCCCATACTTTAAATCATCGAAAGATGTCATATGATGATTTTCTAGTAAAAACCAGGCTGGAACGAAANACTTTTAGTTGAATGAAAATATTTCTACAAAATTACTTTCAAGAAGGACAACTTGCCCTCGGTTTGAAACTTGACTTTTCGATCCAAGAATTTTAGCCCATACTTTAAATCATCGAAAGATGTCATATGATGATTTTCTAGTAAAAACCAGGCTGGAACGAAATTATCAGCACGCAAGTTCCCAGATCCCTCGGGAAAAAATTCTAGTAACTCTTCTACAGGAAACTTGTTTCTAAATCGTTAAAAGTTTTCGTAGTCACACTTTTTTGAAGGTTGGTAAAGACATATAAATGTCGCATACTCGTTTCCTTCACTTGAGAGTTGGAGCGGATCTTCCTGAATATAAGCGGCCATGGATAAAGGTCTTGGGCCAACACTTACGGTTTCTTCTACCCAAACTGCACTCTCTTTGTGCGGACCAATAGAAGCTTCCTGCATTCCTGTAAATCATTCCAAATAATAATGGTTCTGCACGCTCGTTTTATTACTGCCGTCTTCAATTTTCTGCTGACTAAAATGCTTGCCTTTAAATTGAACTGTAGAAGACCCAATGCCACCAGATCCTGTGACCACGACTATATCTCCAACTCCTTTGCAAAGAAGCGTCTTTGCAATTATTTTTATTTGGAGAGAACCATTCTGCTGTAAGATGACAATCAACGCCGCATATTTGAAGACCAACCAAATCCTGTGGAGTTTTTCCAAGTCGTTCACCACGAATTGTAACTTTGGTTCCTACAAGCAGGTTTTCTTTTAGAATAACTTTCATTGGGTTCTTATGTAATAATCATGTGCATTCGTTTGTCAATTCTTTTACCTGGAAAACCCTCTTTTGGTGACACGCCGGTGACCAGTGGGCGATTAGGATTAAGGGGTGGTCGTGATCCGCCCCCTCCGCTAGAAATCATTGTTGTTGCTTGTCACCTCCTTGAGTCCCGACGGCTGAGAAAAATGTGTGTATTATTTATTTAGTACTACCTTAGTTATCAAAGAGTACCAAAATAGTGATCCAAAATATTCGAATAAGGTGTGTAAATCAAAAATCAATCTATCTGAAAACGAAATTTTTGCAACCAACAACCCCAGCTGGTGCTGCTGTTTGTTTTGCGGCGTACACTCGCTTATCTCACCCATCAGCTGTCTGTCTGCCGTGGTGGGTCTCTTCAGTCTTCGTTCGTCTGTCTCTTTCCTGGCGCCGGTCTTTCATAAAGTACTCTTATCGCATTGTAAGTAATCATAACTGTACTAAATAGTTGGTAAATTTGATTAGTGACAGCACGGCTGACCACAAAAACAAAGAATACACGTTACACGTAAGAGTTTGGCTACTGCACTGTAATTGTAATCACAACAGTTTGTTGTCTTTATAATGGTAAATCAACATTATAACATATGTATCGTTTGTTGAGCAGAAAAGACTTAACTATTGTGTTCGAGTGTCGTTTCGTGTCTATCGGAAAGGGAGGAAGAATAACAGAAGTTTGACATTTTGACAATGGTTACGGCAGCAGAATATGACTCGCGTCGCCAAAAGGAAGATGTTCGGAACTTGTTTACATTCTTAGATTTAAAAGAAAGGATCAAGGACGTTACATTTTCAGATGGAAAGAACATGGTAAAGGAATCATTGAACTCTTTTTCGAGTTCATTCGAATGTTTCGTATTTTAATTATTGCGTGTTGTATTCTACACCTATCTAGTTTAAAAATCTCAAATTGAAAGGCGGAAATGCTCATGGCATTAACGCCATAGTACAAGTTTTATGTCAAGGGAAGAAGTCCAAAGAATTCTTGGGCAGAACACCAGAAGAACGAGCCCTTACGCGTCAATGGATGGAGTATAATCTTTCCTACCTCGCTGGAAACATACTTTTGACTCCCAGTACACTCCGAGTAAGATCATAGAACCAGATACGAAACGATTAACAATAAATAATTAACCCATGATTGTAGGTTATAACACTTTTGTTTTTACAGGAGTTGGACACGGCTCTAGCCGCGGCGACGTTCTTCAGTGGGAGTTGCATTACTGTAGCAGATTTCTTGATTTATTTCAGTCTGTACTCAACATTTGTGAGTTTTAGTTCAATTCAAGTGTCCCTGTCCAGTATGTAAAGATGTTGAAACTGTCATTTTTTGAATCACTCCGTTTTCTTATTTTTAGAAACAAACCTCTTTTTATGACAAGGAGTTGTATCCGAATTTATGCAGATGGTTCCGACTTATCCAGGAATACGAAGGAATTCGTGGTTATCGGGGGAAATTAGTGTTTAGTAGAAGCCTGCTTTACTGATCGATTCAAAAAACCAA
>JABASK010000843.1:0-11676 GCA_019776465.1 Rambutanura hunanensis | reverse complement strand
ACTCAATACTAAATATCACTCCAAGGTTTTGTTGTCAAAATTTAAATTTCTGTCAAACGCAAGTCAGATTTACATTTTCCAGCGTTGGTGGTATTTTCTGGAAATGTCTAAACCTTTATCAACTCAACTTGCACAAAGCCTATAGTTGTTTTTTAGTTAGACCAACTTTCTTTTTCGTTGAAAGAAACGGACACTGTTACATTATTACACAATTTTAGTTCGAAAATAATTATAGCCATTTTTTTAATAACAAAAGTTTTGGGAAGACAATAATTTTCAGAAGGAAACCGCCTTTCCTCAAGCACAACGTCCCTGCCATTAAGAATTGTGAGTAAAGTTTATTTTTGGCGCCGGCCCTGACTTTCTCCGTTAAAATGTCGCTTAGGTTGAATACACTCGCCTGCCTTGCGCCGACGTCCTTGTTTACTCCAAAGTGATTTTGAAGATACTCATAGTGGTAGGTGAGCAAGAAGCTAAACATTTCTTTAAGCTTCAACATATTATTATGTCCGCATGATTATTTTTATGGTAGAAATGAAAAAGAAAGCACAGGAGCTTATGTCATCGATTTTCCTAGAATTTGAACTTAGTATAGACTTCGTTTAGTTCCTAAGCTACAAAACTTACTCAGACTTGTTCTACAAGACAAGATATTTTTTAACAATACAAAATTTTAAATCTGGCAAAACTTTACTGGAAAATTTTGTTCATTTTTCCATAGGTTTAGCACTTGATGATGATATCATAAAAATGAGATATAGTAAAAGATATCCTGCAGATTTCACTAGATAGCAAAAAGTTAGGGATGAATGCTACCTTACTTTTTCATTTCATTTGATGAACTTATTAAAGAAAAACCTCATTTCCAACATCTGTTGTCTCCTTGAACGAAATGAAGAAAGTCTCAAACCTCCAAATCTTCTGTAGAGTATGGATCTGACGCTTAATTAAAAGACTCCACTTCACTTTATAAAGACACGTCGCTTCAAGACTTGAAAATTATTTTGGTTTTCATTTTAGTTCTCATTAACTTGTAGGATTCACGAGATCAAAAATGAAATGAAGAAAGTTTACTTTATTATTAGGCATTATCCTAAAGCTTTTGCGTTAAAATGATACGAACTTTATAAAACATATAATCAAGCTCTTGGTTCCCATAAAAAAATTTGCAGAGTTAAACTATGATATCGACTCGGTTGATAAAAGCAAGTTTTTTCTGTACAAGTAACTTTTTTCTATTAGAATTTCAAAAATATGAGGAAGCACTTCAATGTGCGTGCGTTGTGAGACAAATTTCAGGTAGTCGATCGCATTATGGCGACACAATGTTACCTTTTAAGAGTATTGATAAGTGGATACAACTTTTTTTGGGGTAGAAAGTTATAAATATCGCACGAAAGAGCGTGATGTCGTCTTATGTCGGTTATTTTTCTGTTTTTTTTTGTGAAAATCTAAAGTGCCTTATATTGTGAACAGTATTGACCGCATTAGGATCGCTCATTTATCATGTCGGGCAATGAAGTTAATTTAAAATTACTTAACAGCAAATTTTCTACGTTCATGGCTATAACTTAAATTTTAATGAATGAAACAACAACCTCTTCAACTTCATGTTATCATGGTTGTTAAATTGGCCAACGTAATCCTATGCGACAGTCTCTGTGCGGTGATTGAAAAAAAAAAGTCGTTTGTACTCAATCAACCTTAAGATTTTATTAATGAATAAAACTTGAAATTGTCACTTGGGCACATTTTAATTAAAAAAAATTTCAAATGTTACTCTTTAATTGAATAAATTTATGACAAAAGTAAACTTTTATCTCATCCATCTTCCCAGAGTCACTTTCATTTTACAAACTTGTCATCTAATGCAAAGACCTGCTTGGAGAAGTCAACCCGGAATGGCATTTTCATTTCAAAGACAAAACAAGGTTAAGATGAGGTAAACGATGAAGTCAGAATTTTTAGAGGGCATTGACCTCAAAACTCCACACTTTCAGAACAAATCGAGGGTATGAATTAT
The DNA here is from genome assembly GCA_019776465.1 of Rambutanura hunanensis. Taxonomy (NCBI): domain Eukaryota; kingdom Metazoa; phylum Arthropoda; class Collembola; order Poduromorpha; family Neanuridae; genus Rambutanura; species Rambutanura hunanensis. The sequence goes on along the minus strand of JABASK010000843.1, from coordinate 9,653 downwards.
TTGGCAACTCTGTCAAATTGGAAAATAGTGAGAAAATTGGTGAGAAACTAAGTGACAGGACGAATGCCACGTAGAATGTCGCCACGTTCCGGGTTCATTTCTTATTCACAAATCCCTATAGTGGGAAACGTACTACGAAAACCTTTCTGTTTCTAAGAAAATTGAAAAAAAAGAAAACAGACTGGTGCAATTTACCTGGAGAGAAAGTGAATCCTATTGTTTTTTTCCTGGATCTGTCACACGTGGACCAACTTCCACTTTGTTTATCTTACCTGTAAGGTTCATTTTCATCCGTGCCAGAAAAGTAAAGTAAAATGTCACTGACGTGTGACCTCAGAGCCTCTCTGGTGTTGACAGGCGAAGGCTTTAACTTGTTTAAAATACAATTTCGTATCCTTGGGGATGAGTCACGATCATTTAAAAAAAGCGAGATATTTGTCAGGAAAAAAAACAAGGCGTGATCAACGTTCATCATGTACGGTAGAACCTATGCTCTGGTCCAAGGCACTGATACCTTAAGGTCATCATTTACTCAATGGGTTTTGATGGCTTTGAAAGGTAATTACATTTGAGGGTTACTTATTTTTCAAATTCGCGCCAGAGAGTTGATTACGTACACGAAATAGTAATTAGACATGAAAGTCTAGAAAAGTGCTTTCCTCTGTCGCGTCACCTGCTCATCCGTTGATTTTGGGGTTTCATCTTACAAACATGGTAAACAATGACTTGGATTTTTTGAATCTTCATGCACTACCAATTCATTTTCAAAATATACGTCTGTTATTGACATTTGCATTGGAGGCGAGGGAATTATGAACGCCATTCTTCTTCAAAGTATCAAAATCAGACGCGAGTTACGCTCCGTTACGCACTTTTCATGACACGCTTCGTCAGGCTTGCAGTTTTTTTTTCTAGGAAAAACCTGATAGCCTGAAATTGACAGTTTTAGGTGCTGGTACACATACAAAATGACTCAAAAGAAACTTAATAGAGCAATCCATCAACGTAACGACAGAATTTTGTAGGGTTAAATAACTTTTTACTTTATACAAAAAGTTTTTTTTAACGAGAGGCTAAAGAGGTCATTTCAATTTTACTTTTTAGCGAATATTGGTTTCTATAACCGTTAATTTCGAGAGAGCACAGGGCGGTAAAATGAAAGCTAAAATTTCAAATTAGCTTTTAGCCTCACGGTTTTTCTTCTAACACTTCTTTTTTAAATTAAACGCGACACGTGCACCCTTCCATAAATTTTATTGCCACTCGAAACGGCTTTTTTCCTTTTCAGACTGTCAGCAGTTTCAAATTATTACCATAGCATCAGTTGTTAGAATTACCATTTCAAGAAAAAATGCCGGGTAACTTTGAAATTGGTATTATAGCTACACTTTTTAACTTTTAGGTTATTCATTATACCGGTAACACCTATACACTTAAGCTGCAACGCAACAGTTCACCGAAGCTTGTTAGTTACACAGTGTCGTTTTTGTGCGGCAGACCGAATGATTTCCAACTGTACAAAAGTTAATTAGCAGCAACTTTTTGTGACAAGATTCATTTTTTTAAAAGCATTTTTAGGCATTTCACCGTGACGCCTGTGTCTAACCAACGTGTTATCGTCACGTGGAAGTTTTTAATACTCAGACTTGAAAGTGGAAAATTTTTGGCACCTACTTTGTTGTTCTTTAATCCTCAGGTGTCACCGACTGCAAATCCAACGCTTTTGCATTTCATTACTCAGACGGGATCTAAATTTCACAAAGCCTCTTTTTGATTCGCAATCTATTTGATATGATAAAATATTCTCTAGCCTCCCATTGTCACTTTGGCTTGAGCGGGAAAGAAATGAAAATTTGAAAAAGGTCCCTGCAGATATTCAAACAAATCCGAAACCAAGACAAACTTTCTCCTTTTATACGAGACGACGGGCACATAAATCAAACGGAAATTTGTTTCCAAAAAACCTAGATCTTAGAAAACGCTGCTCTACTTTTGTTAGAATGATTACAATTTCCTATAAGCTCCCAACAGTTTCAACACCATATGGAGTTGACCATGAATTTTCATCCAAGTCGAAAAACCTCTGACAGAGTCATTCAGAAATGAAATACGACCTAGACTTAAAAGCAAAGTTACAAGTTTCTACTACTCTCCTGTCAACATCTTGTCAGTGACCGAATGGCCTGACCTTTTGACGATTTGGACTTGTCGCCTTTTGCCGAAATGACATTTTTCATTCAAAAAAACTTCCTCTTTTCTTTTTGTAACGGCTGAATTTCCGACTTTGTGTCACTCTTACTTGACTTTCTGTTGTATTAATATTTTAATTCACTTCAAGCCTTTTTCTTAACACCCCAGACTTAAATTGTTGTCTCCCGCTTGTAGTTAATGTTAGTTGTCCACGCAAACAAAATAGGTGTCAAAATTTTAAGACGCTATACGACTTTAATCCAAGAAAAGCTCTTCAACTCAAACAAGAAAAATCTTGAGACTTTATAACTTAAGGAAAGTAGGCTCACAAAGACTGAAAATATTATTTGATTCAACTTGCGGGCTTAAATCTTGAGCGAAGAGTGTTTCTTTTTTATACAAACTAACCTGTTTAGCATAAAAGCTGAACTTAAGTTTCATCTCACACGTTTTAGATTTGGAATGTTTTTCAACCCGAATTTAAAGTAAATGCAAAGTGTCAAAGCGATTTCGGTGAGTCGGAAGATGGATGGATCGGAGGTTGAACTCTTGACACTCGTTGCGGAAAGTGCTGAGAGCCCAGATTTTTAGTGCCTGTTTCCCGCTTCCGCTCTAAATAACATTTTGATCTCAATGGCTTCCTTAACAGGGGGTTGCATTTAAAAGACTCTTGTTTCTAAAGCAAATAAATTACGTGGTTGTGAAGCCGTTGAGAACAACAAAAGTCCATTACCCCATTTACGTTTCATTATGGAATGCCTCCGGTACTTTAAAAAAAATTCTTTTATTTTTATAATATATTAATGAAATACCTTGTAATTTAATTTTAGAAGTTGCGCACACTTGTGCAACACTTCTTTTTTCTTTTTCTGGGAACGAATTTGTTGATAGAATTGTGTACTGCAGTTTATGCCAAGAATGTTAGGTCGTTTTTCTTTCATTGAGTAGAAGGTTTAGTTAGTTTTTCTTATAAGTATCAATTCCCAATAGAACATTTCAAAGTTCGAGTTTTCTTTTCCTAAGAAAACGTTGAGGATATTAAAGATCAATTTTGGAGACTTCTTTGGTTTGGTTTTGGAAGCTTAATTGCTACGTACAGACGGAAGCATCTGGCTGCAAAATAAAACCGGAAGCTGATTTTCTTTCAGAACTGTAACTGAACTTACGGCAATAAATATAATAAAGCCGGATCTCTGTGTACGAGAGTTCAATGCTTGTGCAGTTACAAACGAAGGAGTAAAATTTCAAGGCATTTAAAAAAGGTTGAAAACCTGACGAAGGTCAAAGTTCTTTTGTTAATTTAGGTTTTTTTGAAGAAAAAAATCGAAAAGCCTTATTAACGAGAGAAGTAGAAAAGTTTGGTTTTCCAAGGATTTACGCACGGGTACAATTATATGGTTCGACAAAACTTCCCGTCATAAATGCAAATACCTAAACAATTTTGCATCCAAAATGGTTAAAGTTCGACGGATAAACTCAAGTTGAGTAAAAAATTTAGCTAAACTGAATGAAGTTGCACAATTTATTTAGAAAATTAAGATTGACTTATTGTGCTTTAAAAAGGAAAGCATCGCCATTCGCCATACATTTTTCAGTACACGTCTTCTTAAATTCTATCCGGTTACCTTGGCAACCACAGTGAAGGTTTGACGTTTTTTTTATATCGCTCGTCAATTTACTACCCTTGCCTTCCAGCTCTATTGTCAAGGGACCCTTTTATAAAGTTTAATTTCAATGGAATAAAAGATGATGAAGGCTCTCTTCACTTGAAACTGTCCGAACCGATTCCTTCATGGCCCAGAGGGGGACCCTTGAAAATAATTGGTGTAATTTGGCCCTTGTAATATGATATCAGGTGTGTGCAACTTTTAAAGAACACCACCATTCCAGTTAGATTATACATTTTTCAACTTGTATTATTTTTTAGATCTTAAATTAATTCACATTAGTTTAAAAGCACCCCGTCGTTCTGGATTGAATCAAATCTTTTTTGTTGAACCATTTCAATTGTTAGCGTGAGGACCTCCCTAAATCCTATGTTCATCGCATCTGATATATAGCTCTGATACCACTGGCAACTGCCATATATTCTGCAACTTTGCCTTTTATTCTTTACCCAACAGTTGTTACGAAATGAAACTGTATAAAAAACAATACAAAAGAAAAAAAATAGAATTGAAGATTAGTTGATTTGATATGGAAAAAAAGAACGTGAACATGTTTCGACCCTCTATAATGACCTGTTCTGCCTTCGTAGATTGAATTTCAACATTAATTAATTTAAGAATAAATTTATATCTAAAAACATGCTTTTACTTTTTATTTTTAGTTATACGTGATGAGTTTCGGCTTTTACCGCAACATACAAAGACTCTCGTGGGAGATACGACCAAACTACTTTGTCAACCCCCAAGAGGTACTCCAGAACCACAAGTTTTGTGGCACCGAAATGGCCAAACACTGGACACGCGACTAAGCAGGTAAGAGAAAGAAAATTGTCAACTATTTTTAAAATTCGGCGCCACCTTTCACTTGTTGCCGTAGTTAATCTTCATTAATATTTCACTTTTGACTTGTATAGCAGCCGGCTTCAGATTGTTGATGGTGGAAATCTAATTATCAACGACGTGAAGGCAACAGATGCAGGAAGATATCAGTGCGTAGCTATAAATATTGCTGGCACGCGTACCTCTCCAGAAGTTACACTCTCGGTGGATCGTAAGTCAAGAATTAGGTTTCCAATTTTAATCAAAACTTGGGCTGGGCCACCACACAAAATCCTTCAATTTTCAAAGTTGAAAAAAAAACAGCGTTGTTACAAGTAGGAAACTAACGAGCGGTTACCGCCCATTTTCAAGAGTGACTTGCATGATAAGTAGGATTCCTTTTGAGTTATAACGAGTTGTCCGGTTACTAGCCATTAGGAAATGGGATGGGACTTCTTGTTAACGCAAGTGACACGCTTGGAATGTGACCTCGCGTCTTCTGATTTTGTGTCATTGTTTGGGGGTTTTCATTCTGGACTGTAAATTAGACCAAGAGTTCGTTGAGACTTCGAAAACCATTGTTCGGCTGAGAAATATACTTTCCATTTGAACCTTTCGACTAAAAAGTTATTGAATATTAGCCGTCATGCGGAAGAATTCAGCTGGGTCATTCCGAGGCGGGTTTATTCAAAAGGTTTTTTTTCTTTGTAGCAGGAATTATTGAATAGTCTTGGTACGCTACGGGCCGCTGACTTTTTGAAAGGCCCAAAAAATAAAGGGCTTGCTGCCCTAGCTTAACATGGGTGCGAAACGGAAGAGGGAATTTTTGAAAGCATTGAGTATTATTATTTCATTGAAAGGATAAGGGTGCTGCAATTAAGGATTTTAAAACGTTGTGTCTGAGTCATATTTCAAAATTTTCCCCTAACTTCCGTTCCTTTTTTTCTCTAGAAAAACCCTACTTCAAGGAAGAACCTCGTGATGTGACCATACTTATTGGTGACTCAGCCATTTTTAATTGTGACGTCGATGGCATTCCTACTCCGTCAGTCGAATGGTATCGTCAAGATGCTCAAATGCCAAAAGATAGAGCTGAAAGAATTGTTGGTGGACTCAAGATTAGAGATACTCGACCAGAAGATGAGGGCATTTACTTTTGTCAAAGTTCAAATGAACTTGGAACTATACGAGCAAGTGCCAGTCTTACTGTATATTGTAAGTGGGTTTTGAATTTCTAATTTTTCTAGTTACATAAGTGGATAAGCTCAAGAGACTTCAACTAATAAGATCGTGATGGAACTTTATTAAAATAAAATTTTTAGTGCAACAGAAAAGTAAACACTTCAAAATCTACTTGACCTTTTTGCCAAACCCAAAACGTCTAAGCCTCCAAACTGAGAGACATAATTTCAGAAAATTTATAAAGTAATTAGTCTTATTGGGAATGCCGCGTTGTTTTTTATTTATTTTAATGATTACCATATCATTGCGAAAATGATGAAACATCCGCATATTTTTTTCCGTCTATGCTTAGCCGACATGACAATTTTTGAAGAGCATGCATTTAATATTCATGAGATGTTTCATTACTATTTGGCGAAATTGGAGTGCCTATTAGGCATTCCTTTGAAGTCTGACCTTTTTGGAAATTGCAATTTACCAGAGAAAGTTCAAGGAAAACCGAAAATGCAAATATACTTTGAAGTTCAAAAAGTCTTGAGACCATTAGCAGAAAAAATATGTGTCAAGACTACTAAACCCTCGAGTACACTTGTTACCTCCATTGCAAAACTATCTCATTAAGGTCTTAAATGGCCATAGATGCTAGTTAATTACCTTATTTTCACCCTATTTATCAATCGTTTCTTTTTTCTCTTTTAGCCCGACCAAAATTTATTACTCGCCCAAGAGATCAACGTTTAGGCCTCAACGAGCCGGCCAAGTTTGAATGCCTCGCCACAGGCTCTCCCCAACCACTAATTTACTGGAGAAAAGCAACGAGCCAAGAACTTCTTCTATTTTCTACTACTCCTTCTAGTAGCCTTCCAGAACACTGGAATCTAAATCCCGAAGGAACCCTTACAATTACTGGAATCAGGAAGGAAGATTTAGGAACTTTGATTTGCTCTGCAGTTAGTCCTGCCGGGTCAGCCGAAACTCTAGCTCGCCTCGAGCTTTCCACGCAAGATCAACTTCCTCCACCTATTATTAACATTGGACCAAGAAATCAAACACTTCCGCTCAAAAGCATAGCTGCTTATCCTTGCGAAGCCCTTGGACGCCCGATCCCAACTGTCAAATGGCTCAAGGACGGAAAGGAACTGAGTGGGAAGGATGGTGAAAGTCGACTTTCTCTCTCGCCAAACGGAACTCTTCAAATCAATGGTAAGAAAAATGGAAGTCAGCATGGGAACCGGAGAAAGGCTTTCAGCCTTGGCTGAAAATAATGGACGGACTGATTTCAATGGGCAGAGAAATGATACTTTGTTTCCGCAAAGCCAGATGGTTTTAGAAGAAAGCTTTTCTCCAAAAGAATGGACCAAAGATCATCACATTTGAGATCTTTTGTCCTCTAGAGAAAATCTCCTCTTTGTGTAAGAGATCTTGAGAAATTATCTTCTTCACGGAGACACTATCTCTGGGCGTAATACCCATTGTTAACTTAAATGATCATATTTCTCAAGAAAATGGAAAGTCATTTTCAAGTCTTTTTGATCAAGAAAATCAAGAAGATTATTTCTACCAAATTTTTTATGTATCAAAGTAAAAACTTTTATGGGAAACTTTGGATAATATTGAGGTTTAAGATTTTGGTCTGAAAACGAAAACTTCAGTAGAGTCCTGCTCCGCCCTAGTTATTTATAACCCATGATCATGGTCTTTCTTTGGTTTCGATGAATTACACTCAGTTGCCCTCAAAGGAAAATTCTCTTGCCCACGTTTTAGTCCAACAGACTTTCTACGAAAGAAAGTTTTTGCAAACTTTTTACCCTTTTCTTCCTTTTCCTGAACGGAAGTTCATGCAAAAAAGAAATAAGAAGTTTGAGAGTCCAAATATTTTGAGGACAGGAATATAAATAGGGCCTCTCTAACTTTATGATCCTGGTAATAACTTTTGCTGAATAATAAAATTAGGCAAAAATATAAAAATCTTACTGTTGCAAAAAGTCGAAATGGTTTTTTTTTCGAAGCAAAAGCAAGACACGGCCTCGTTTTTGGCGCCGGAATGTCGACGGCAGTAAATCTTTTAGCCGTTTCTTGAAGTAGCAGCAGTGTCAAGTTTCGGGGAAAGAGACAGGAGTTAAGATAGGAGTGATTTGCTTTTAGTTAAGTTAACAATGACTAGAGAAAATCAAGGGAAAAAAACGTCAACGAGTTTTCTTTGGTAAACGTTTAAACAAAAGCAAACGGCGACATTTGACACAACTTGTAGATAAATCAAGCTCGCACTCCAGAAGTCGGATACAAATACTTTCAGTCAATCAGGACTGAAATTCAGTTAATACATAAATAATAACAGTGTTTTATAGCAAGAACCATTACGGTATTTACTAATAAGTTTTCATTTCAAGAATAACGCCAAAAATATTTCAAAACAAACTGCTAACACCCTGAAACTTAAAAGAGCAGACGTCCGTTTGGATAACGCTGCAACATACATTTTTTTAAATGATAAATGTGTTGTTTACCTAAGCAAATTTATCTTTCAATTGACTTCTTCTCATTTTAAGTTGCACAGTGTGACAAAATAACATAAAAAATTTTCTTTTCCTGTTTTGAAATTTTGACTTTTTTAAATCACCCTTGTTGGTGCGAGATGAAAAATTTGATCATATTTTTCACAGTTTACTGTTTTCTTCCTTTCAACCCGAAAAAGAAACTCCAGCGAAGAGAGAATTCCCCCAAGAAAATCCTATTCATTGAAACGAAATATTTATCCGTTCTTTTCTCAATTTTGTTCTGGACAGATTTACGATCTTCAGATTCTGGATTGTATACGTGTGTGGCCTCGTCATCTTCTGGCTCTACAACTGCGATGGCTACACTCTTCGTCGAATCACCGACTAATCCGAACATTGCTTTTCACCGTTCAAATCCTTCTTTACTACCCCTCCCACCCTCCCGCCCTGTTCTTAACGAATCCACCCCAACATCTCTGACCTTGATTTGGACATGGTCACAAAAACAAGCTCCAGCAAGAAATTCTCCACTACTTGGCTTCACGCTTGAAACTTTTAGTCCAGATGACGCTGGAATTGGATGGCGAGTCCTTGGTCGTCGTTTATACGGTGGTAATACACGTTCTGGAGAAATCATGTACACTGTAGAAGGACTTCAACCAGATAGCAAGTATACTTTTCTCGTGCGTGCTGAAAATCCAGAAGGCCTTTCTCCAGCAGCCCCATTGTCGGAAATTATGAGAACGAGACCAACCTACACAAAGAGCGACATTGATGAAGTGGATGAAGAGGAAGTACGAAGTCAACTGGCGATGGCTGATATTCAATTAATTAGCTCAGAACCAGCTTCATCAACTTCAATAAGAAACACTTGGAAAGTAAGGCTCAAATTAAGTTCAGGCAGGAATCAATCAGCTTCGAAATCGAAGCTGTTTGAATAAAAAAGAAACGCCTTGCCAAGAAAATAAGTTGTGGGAGTTTTTAGGTCATTGCCGTGTAGTTGTGGTCATGAATTGCACTTAAATTACTTTAAATTGCAAGGTTTTTTTTGGAGTAAAGATAAATATAATTCGTCCAGTAACGTAAGAACGAAGAACTACGGGAGTATGTCATGGTCGCGCCGGTAGCCTTGAGACTCTTTGTTCCACAATGACCATTTGTCAGGGAATAATGATGTCATGGAAGATCTGGCACGTAATAAAGAAAGGGATTCTGAAGACTCGCGGTCTTGGTGTAAAGATACCGTAATTCTCATATCTTTTGTCCCAACAATGATGTCTCCTTTTGTCCTTTACTA
>JABASK010000842.1:0-11677 GCA_019776465.1 Rambutanura hunanensis | reverse complement strand
ACCAAGGTCGCGTTCTTGTGTGACGAATTTGCAAGGTTAGCTGATTTTCAGTTGTTCAAAAGTCGAAGGTGAAACCCACAGAATTAAATGTCATTCATTAAAAAAGGTTCTCTTGGGTGTCGTATAGATTTGGTCATTAATTTCTTCAACTTTCTGTGCTGTTGATTCTCATTTTACGCTTGACAAGAAGTAATTTCTGATCATCTTTTGTCCTGCAAGTTGAAAATCGAGTCCTAGAGCTCATTTTTCTAGAAGTTTGAAAAATGCAACTAAAACTTTGACAAAAAAAAAATTTACAGCTCTGCCAAAATGTAAGTATTTGAGATTGCTTTTATCAATTAACTTTTCTCGGTTGAACTTTTTCTAATTTCGTTAGCGCTAAACATAAGTAACATGCCGCGCCGCTCGAAGCTGAGCACTGCGTTAATTACGAAAGCCTGAAATTCCTGGCACCGCACGAGGTTTGTAGAAGAACTTTTCTTTTGATCTTTTTTTGTAGTTTTCCCCTTAAACAAAACGGCTCGAGTCGAGTGTAATATGATAAGTTACATATTTTCAACTCTAGAATATTATTGCGCAGTTGCGTGAAATCATGCAATAACTAACGAAAATTTTGATGTATCGCCTGTAAAATGTTCCTGTCGTTAATTTTTGTTTACGTGAATTCAGTACACTTGTGACATTTACGTCAACGCTCAGGTGTTTTTAAAAGTGTCAAGTTTTCTTGATGGATTAGGCTGATTAAAGGTACACTACACTTCGCTACACTCCGGTACTCTCAAAAGATATAGAAAAAAATTGTCAGAACATAACATTTTTGAAAATTACACGTGTACGTGGTATGCAAAAAAAAGTGTTGCTTCATATACTTTAGTATGTGACCTTAAAAGAAATAGGCGTGTCCTATTTTTTTTCTTTTCATTGCTTCATAAATCGCACTGATACGGATCTGTTGAAGAAAGTAAAGTCTCACCCTTCTTGCCTACAGTTGACAGGACATAATGTCCAGGGCAAATGTTTGACATCGACATGGAGTCGAAACAAAATGGCGAGCTGTGTCAATAGCCAAAGGACACAGAGAAAATTTCTATGTAGAATCCAATAAATGTCAAAGGATGTCAACTTGTCTTTCTTTTTTTTTGATGTAAACCCTGCGTAGCTTACGCCCAAACTTTTAAAAAAAGTTTGAGGTCATGTAGGTCACTCGACAAAAGCTAGAATTCTTAACTCAGTTTAGCCTAGTGATAGTGTACACCATTACCTCTTTAGTATTTGAAATTGGGTTGTGTCTGCGTGCCTGATAACGATTCGGATTCATGTTCAAACCCGAATTTTCTGTTCAATCCACATGGCGTCTTTTCTTTCTAAATCTCATAAAAGCCGAAAGATCAAAGAACATCCTAGTGATTTTCTCTGAAGTAGAGGTTCTTTTTGTGGGAAAATTTAAAATTGGAGAAAAAAAAAACTAAATCTAGTTTAACTTTCTTTTCCAGAAGGATCCCGGTCCATTCTGTAGAAGAAAAATCTATTAAATTTTGATGGTTTACTGTTAAGAAAAAAAATTTCAATTTCTATTGAAACCGTGCGGTTAGCCTATCGGTTGATCAAAATTTAGTTCTAAAACCACCTGCTATTCAACCATAAAAATTTTTTAGAAGTCAAAGAGAAATGGTGTGATGCTAAAAACTATAACTTGAAACTAAAAACCTCATAGCGCTGCTAGTCATCTATTGGCATTGTATTGCATTTTTCCATTTTCCATCTGATCCCAGTTTTTTTCTTGTTTGAATAAAAAAAAAGCTTTCAATTTAGAAAACCATTATTTATTTTCCGAACAGAAGTGTACTCTTTTTAAAAAAGAAATCTCCACAATTTTGAACTACTATCATTTTAAACACAAAAATTATTTTTTATTTACTAACTTACTTTTTATACTGTGACCTTTTCAATTAATTTCAGCCCAATTTCCATCTTATATCGCGTAGAATGCTAGCGTAGTTGGTCGAAGATACGTGAAAATGAAAACAACTTTTGAAGTTAATCAGATAAATTGGGCAAAGTTTGTGCAATTATTTGCACAAGCAAGTCAAGTCACCTTTGTCCCACTTTTCGTACGAAAAGGCTACAATATAAATTACCAAGTAAAATTAGAAGTTGTAGAGATGAAATAAATGCTGTTTTGTGTATTAGCCTCACCATACATCCAAAAGGTGCTTACTCATTTGATTCAAGTCATCTCCTTTTTATGTACTTTCCACTACAAAATGCTTAAGTTAGTAATTTTCAAATTTCAAAAATGAAGAAAACGCAGTGCAACGAGAGCAAATTTGAAGGAAATTACCGAGAAGTAATTTTAATTACAAAACTTACTAGGAACCGAAAAGCCCAGTTTAAAAATAAACTGAAAAAAAAGTTGAGAGTAGTAAGTTTTTAATGAAAAGTGATACACGAGAAAGCGGAGAAAATGAAGAAAATTAGAGTTTATACGGTTTTTTTTTAAAAAAAAAGCTAGAAACGTGGGGGGGGAGTGTTTGAAAAGTCATTATTGTCGTTAGGCAAATGCAAGAAATATACATAGTTAACAACAAAAATTAACCTTTGAAAAAAAAGAAGTAAAATTACCCCCCATCCTCCCCCCCTGTTTCGCAAAAAGTGAAGTTGGAAAAAATTACTCTACAATTTAAAATAAAAAAATTCTTTAATATTTAAGTTTTGATTTCCAACTTTTAAACTTATTACAACTTTTTCCAAATTTTAATTCTGTTCAAATTAGCTTAATCCACTTTTCAATTAGCGTACTTGAAAATTATGAAAGTTATAGCGTTCGTAGCCGGAAAAAACTTACAATTTTTTCAGAAATACTAGGTTATTGTTTAATTTGGTTCAGAAAAGCAATATAATTTCGCATTATTCCATTAACGAAACTTCCTTCATAAACATCAAATTACTTACATTTAAATTTCATAATATTTCTTTATTACTCCTTTCGACTATTACTTAATTCTAGAAATAAAAATAAGAAATAAGAAATAAGAGAATTTTTTTTTATCTGAAAAACACACTTAGGAATGATTAAAAAAAATTGAGAAAAGTAACTGAAAGCGTAATTTTAGTTCAATTTTATGATCTGAGAACTAGCGAGTTATTATTTTTACTAATTCTTTTTACTTTATTTCCAGGAAAAATGAATGAATGGGTTGAGTTACGTCTACGTCATGATCATCATCATAGATCACAATTAGAATCAACTTCATCACTACCATTCATCTTTTCCCGGCAAAATTCAATCATGTCAAACTTTTCTATAGAAGAACTTGACCAAGTTACTAATGCCACCGTGGTGGGTCGTGGGGCCGAAGAAGCTGGATCACTCTATACTTTTGCAGTCCCAGTCATGTGTTATTTTTTGTCTTGTCACAGTAATTGTCAATCTTGTCATTGTCAGTGCTGCACACTGGTGTCGTCGCCCAATGTCCCCAACACTCTACTTTTCAATTTCACTAGTACGACCAAATATCGAATTTTTATTTTTTGTATCGAAAATTCAATTTGACTTTTTTCGATCTTGCTTTCATACAGGCCCTGGCAGATGCCTATTCTACATTAGTAGTCGGTCTTGGCCTGATACTCCACTCTTTTTTACCAAAAGTCTATAACATTCATCTCACATCGGATTGTTTTAACCTCACTTTTGAAGTTTTTCGGTAAATAAAAAAAAAACTCATACAAAAAATAAAAATATAATATAGGAAGAATTTGCAATTTTTCCTTGTTTATGGCATTTTATACGAGTCAAGAAGAATGCGAAATCAACTTAACTAAACCTTTCATTCAAAAACTTTTTTCTGAAACTTCTTTTCAGACTTGGTGGAATTTTTGGTATCGAATGTACACCTCCTTGCACTTGCCATCAACCACTGGATCGGTATCGTTCGCCCGCTTCACTATGCTGCAACAATGGTAAATTATGTCAACGTTAAAAATTTGTGGTAAAATTAGATATTGCCAAACTATCTACCGTGTGGTTACGGTAAATTATCCGACATTTGACACCAAAACCAAAAATTTCGGACACCTTATAGAAGCTTGAAAGACAATTTTTCTGAAAGAAAGACAATGACAGTCGGAGGTAGACCATAGTACATTCGAATTCAGTAAATGATCTCATACTATTTTCAGACTCGTCGAACTGCCTGGATAGTCATTATAGTTTCATGGATTTCTCCGATATCACTCATGTTTCTTATTTTTTCATCGACCAAAGACGTTGGGTTCTTATCAACGAAGTGTAAGGAATGGGAATTTTTAGAAGAGCGAGTTTTTCGTGGAGTATTTGCGTCACTTTTCTTTACGCCACTACTTCTCATGTCCGTTATCTACGTTCATATTTTTTCTATTGTAAGAAACCATCAAAATCATCGATTACGCTACCAGGTAAGAGAGATGAATAAAGTTACGTTAGTCTATGAATAGTAATGCCATCTCACTAAAATACCTACGTTTGAACAAAAAACAAATTGGTAATGACGAGGTTTCCCAGTCTTTTCTTTCATTTTTCAAAGCATTTCAAAAGACTTTTGAAATTTATGCGGGGGGAAACCAATTTCATTTTTTTTTCCAATTCACCTTTTTTTTTATAATTCCATACCCTTGGTTACTTTGATCTTTTCAAAACGTAAAGGATCTACTAACACGCTCTTTTCACCGTTGGCCTCAATTCCATTCAAAATATCAGGGTTATGCTAAAAAAAGAGACACATGTGCATCCTTTGATGATTTTAATTAACTAAAAATATACCACGGAAATATAATAATTTTCAATAGCGGGCGGGGGTAGTAAACTATTTGGAGCGAATTAAAAGAAAAACTGGGCATTTCATACAAAAAAAAATGTTCAAAATAAGTTTGAAAGAAGAAGAGAAAGTAAAGGTTTTCTAAGAATATTATATTTAAAATGAACAAGCTTAGCATTGTTATTCTAAGAAAGTTAAATTTGGAGAACATGAAGAGGGAGAGAACTTTTCCTATTCATCTATACTTAATTAATTAAATAATTAAGCATTTTAATTAAGTATTTCAAGCCTAGAGCTTCAGTTGTGCAGCAACGCAGAAGATTCAATTATTGAACCTTCGATTAAAATGAATAGTTTAGTTGAATTATAATTCAAGTTATGCTACTGATGTTTAGATAAAGGTCTAAACTTTTTTATTCTTACTCTTTTTCAGAGTTCTGTACAACTGAAACGGAACATTAAGGCAGTTATGACCACAGTCCTAATTTTGGGTACATATATTCTGGGGTTCATGCCGGCAACATTGTACAATATTGTTGTCTGCAACAATTGTGTTGTCGAATTAAATTTGGTAAGAGAAATACACTTAATGTGCAATTTTAAATAGTGGCAAAATAATTGTAAAATAATACGCTATAAATTTTTTGGGATTAAAAAGGTATCACCTACAGTGTTGGTTACTTGGGGAATACTGGTCAATACCTTGGTCATTCTCAAGGCATTGGTTGACCCGGTCATTTATGCCGCAAGAATGGCTGATATTCAGGTATGCTAAAATAAATTTGATGAAATAGAATTAAGTTTTTGAAGGTCATTTTACAGTTTTTTTAAGAGTGAAGCAATTTTCAATTTGAACTTTCACCACCCCTTCAACTCTGTTCAAATAACGAGTTGTTAGAGAATGAGCAAGTTTTTAATAATGACCAATTTAAAAACGGAGTAAATAAAGAGGTGTTAAGAAAATTCGAAATTTAGTTCAGAAAATTTTGGCAAATGAGGAGTATTTTTTTTACAAAAAACTTATTAGATAGACTTCATTCATCAAATGACTAGAGAAAAAAATCGTTAAAAAAATAGTCTGTCAGCAGGTTACTTTTAGGTTAAGCATTTTTCTGACTTGATTTCATCTCCTTAGTTTTTTACAACCACGACTCTGTCAGTTTTAAAACTTATTAGAACAGTCTTGTCAAACTTGAGTGGTATTGATTGAGTCAGATGAGACCGTGAACCAAAACTTTCACTCTTAATAAAAAGGAAAAAGTCAATAAGAAACTTTATGCGGAAAGAAAACTTTCTTCCCATTTTTATAATAAAATGTTACTCCTTACCGTTCCTTCGTTGTCAGTAATTTAACTTGACCATTACTCGATATCCAGACAAAAAAGAACCTCATTCCATTCAGTTCTATGCAATTTTTAAATTTAGTTAAATTACGTTTCATCACTCTTCATTTATGCCGTCGTTCGCAGTTAACGAAGCAGGTGCAATAAATTGAAAAACTTTTTTTTTAATAACCAACTCTTTTCACCAAATGAGAAATCCTGCTCAATTAGTGTAAATAATTAATTCATCGAAAAGAACAAACAACTTCCGTTTTCAATTAAAAAAATGTGCTTACAGTTTTTTCTTCACTCTCTAGCTGGCTCTAAGGAAGATGCGTTATGATATTTTGCGAGTTTTTTGTTGGCGTTGTGTCGAGCCGGTTACTCCAGAACTAGAACGGGGGTAAGCTCTAGTAGTTCAAACTAGAATTTGGAAACAACAAATGGAAATGTTTAGATTACATCTAAAAAATTGTTGATTTTGTGTAATAGATTTTCAACAAGATATGGTCGGTCACAGTCACAAGAGACAAGGTCCCTACGAACTTCTTCCGTTGGGTCACAATCCAATTGGAATCGAGCTTCAGTCCATTCACCTTCTAATCACATTCGCCCAGGATCGTATCACATCCAAACTCATAAACATTTTCATAAAAATGGACAAACGCGTATCGAAATGAAAGAAACTAACGTCATCCCCAGAACGAGTCCTGCTTAAAAACTTTCAAAAAATATTGTTAGCATACAGAAATAACATTTTTAAAGTTTTTTTTTTTGAAAATATTCTTTTGAATTTTGTCGAAAAACATTTAGAGAGTTCATACTCATGTATTGTCTACCAAATCGGATTTTGATCTATAAAAATATTAGGACTCTCTTATTCACTCCGAATTTAACCAAATGAAGTTTTCAAAGTCAAAAAAATCTTTTGACTTTAGATACAAGGATTACCTCTCGGACGTCCAAAGACTAAGAAAAGTATCATATTCAGCGCAGTCAAATATACATGAAATAAAAGAAAGCTTAATGGTAAAACTTTTTCAAGAAGGTTGGTACTAACTACTTACCCCTTCCTCTTCATCCTCCACGAATTTTGAAAATTTGCTTTTTGTAGCACTTTACTCTGTTCCAACTTCACATGTTCCTCACATTTTAAAAACTTATAACTTTTTACAAAATTAGAAAAGTCTAAAAGTAAAAAAAAAGTTTTCAAGTTGTATACAAATTTGATGAATGCCTTAAACTTTGATTTGTTACTAAATTAATCTGAAATACATTATACTTAAAATTAAGTTATGAAAATTCGTTAAGGTAAATACTAAAGCAAAAGTAAGATTATCTATTTCAACAACATATTATTTAGCACAAAATATTGAGTCATTTATACGCTTTAAAACTTGAGCAGGGTTCATGAAGGCACTTCAGTTGGAGCTGGCAGTGGTCATTATTTTTGTCAACGCTTCTCGGATATCAGATTCTGAAAAAAATGATTTAAATAAAATGATTAAATGTTTTACAAATTGTCCAAGACCCGGCGAAGAGGAAGAAGGTTATAAAATAAATTCCCCTCACTTCTAACCAAGTTACTATCATTTGCGAAACAATGTTCGTAGACGGCCGCATATAAGAGTTCGAAGGGAGCTAGTAAGTTGTACTTATTCGTTTCCTTTGCTAAAGTAAGGCCTTCTTCAATTGTTTGTACGCAATGAATTATAAATTCCAGTTCTGAAATAGGTGCAAACTCAGCCATCGTAAATAAGAGATGAAAACCTAAAAAAAACGGGATTATTATTAGCAATTTTTTTTTCAACAAAGTTATACATTTCTTATTTAACTTTTAATACTACCTGGCTCAAAAATAAACGGGAGGTAGACTCTCTCTAGTAATTCTTTAGCAACTTCCTTCGTGCCCAAACCTCTGTGATAACCTTTGTATCATGCGCTCCAAATGAAACATGATTCGTACAGAGGCTTTGATATGATGAACTTTTACAACAGGTACAATTGCCAGGCCCTGCTTCGGTTCGTTGCCACAGGCGGCTACTCGAATCTTCAAAAGAAAAACAATAATAATTTGATTACATTTGACACAATCTTAATGAAAATCGAAGAATTATTTTGCCAATGACGTGCAATCGACTAAATACAGCTTAATCTTTTGAAAAAAAGTGTTTTTTTAAAAAAATAAAATAAAAATAAAACTTTTTCTAGATAATCTCGGAGTACCGATTGTAAATTAGCATTGTTAAAAATTACCAATAACTGGAAAAATTTGATAGTGTTTGGAATGATTTTAGGGTGAAGACAAGTGTAGTCAGGAACAGCTCAGGCTATGATACAAGTATCGAGGTAAATTCATTGTTCTTGAGATTAGAGTTGGTGATTTAGGATCAGCAAAGGGTCCAGTTTTAAAGTGTCTTGCCTCCGGAGATTCGAGATGTGCTAGATTAATTGTACATTGGGGCATGACACAAGGAACCTAAAAGTTACGAATTGATCAAATTTTCGAAATATCTTAGGTAAACCAGAAAATATTTGTTTGTTTTTTAAATCTGAAAGTTAAACCTACCGGGAATGTTATTCCAAATTTATTTAGTACTCCATCCAGCTTGCCTTGATTCATTTCTACCCGATGTATACCTTTCGCGAGTTCAGATGAAATCATCATTTTGTAAATTGCATCTACTTTCTCATCTGCAGTTTCAAATTGGCGAGCAAGTAAATCTGCTTCGGCTAAAGGTAATAAAACCTCAATCGTCCTGTGTAGTAAATGTAACCAAGTTATTTCCTCACTTTCTTATTTTGCTTTTTAATACAAAAATACTTGTACCGTGAAATATATCCAAATGTCTGCGATATATAAATCATGTCTGATCCGTATGACATTAATTCCTTTGATATTTCCCGAATCTTTAAAAATCTCTAGTGCTTTTGGCATTTGTTCAAATAGCACCATCACCAAATGCTGATTGAAATTCACGTCTTGCCAACCTGTATCGATAATATTAAAAAAAAGAATTATTGTTATAAATTATAAAATTAGATCATACTTCGAGCCTTTACAAATATATTCACCTGAAATATCAGAAGCTGACGACCTCAAGGCAGCCATGGCAAATTTATAAGCCTGAATAAGCAGCGCGCATGGAGTCAACTGAGCTAAATCAGGTTCAATGTTTTCCATCTTAAAATCACTCGAGTCTTGCGCTACACGATACAGGGCCAGCAGATATTGAGCTTCGGACATTACCAAAAACGTAGTATCGAGATTGGACTTGGGTTCGGTTCGGTACTTTAAAACCTTAGATAGGTACTCAATTCCTTCAGCAAACTAGAAAATGAAAAACTTCAGCTATAATAAGGTTATCCACATCATAACCTGTACTGGTCATACTACCCTACCCGTAACAGCCTATCTTTGAATTCGTAAAAAGAGATTTTTCTACAATATAACTCGTAAGAAAACAAACATAAAAATTTTTTGATCAACTTTTTTGTAGCATCGAAATCTTCAATAAAAAAATCGTCCAAAAAAATCGTCGTCAAAAAGATTTCGTCTTCAATAAAAAAAAAGTAAGCATAAAGTTAACTGAAATTCTTACATTTTTCTCTCGCAATGCTACAGTCGATCGCGCCAAATATACCCGCGAGAAAAAGGCAGGCGGCATAAACTGTTTCGCTGCATCAATTCCATCATTGCTGAGTTCCTCAAGGGTGGCAATTGAAGGAGAATCCACTAACGGTGTCAATTTGTAAAGCTGAAGACCGGCTAAAATTTGCGAAGTATAAAATTAACAAGGAAACAACAACCAAATCACAATTTGAATGATCTTACCCATAAATTGCACGTATTTACTATCGTACATTTTGGCGATGACGTAGCAAGTGTGCCAGGCTCGAATTGCAGAAAAAGTTTCTCCTAGCGCAGAAATTTTATACGCTGCAAGGCGTACAGTTAAAAGAATTAGTGCAGGGCAGATATCAAACCATTTTTTGACGTTAAGTTCCTAAAATACCAAAAGAAAACCTACAAATATTGAAATGAACACGTTTCACTTTTATTTGATAAATGCAGCTTACCCCAAAAGAAACAATGGTGTAAAAACAATCAATTGCGGAAATCAGGAGTGTTGCAACTTCATGCTCGAGACTGATATCAAGTGACGTGATTCCAGGAACTAATGACTTGTCATTCTCTGGCTCATGACCTTTGTCGGAGAGGGCAACTGTACTGTTTTCTTTGTAATCATCTTGAAGAAAGTCAATGTCCAGCTAAGACGAAAATTAGTTGCTTGTTTTTTATTATTTTTACAAAAAAAACTGTAACATGCTAGGAATTTGCACCACCTTTGCTACATTTTCCAATCTTTTGCTATAAGAGAACGAAAGCCACGTCTTGGCCACTGCCGCAATGATCAACATTTGTGGATCATCAGAGTTACTTTCCTGGAACAAAGTAAAAATTCTATCAATAGAAACATCATAGGTCTCAGATCAAAATGTCAACATTCAATTCCTTTTTACAAAATTTTTAAATCAACCTCTGCTGCCATATTCAAAATTTCCAGGGCGTGTTCGCATGCGCGTATACACAAATCTTCATTAGTATCTTTATCATCCCATGAAAAACCTAATGGCCTGAGCTACAAAACCCAAGGCTTTTTCACAAGCATTGGTCCCAATATCAGCTAAATGTTCTCCAACAGTTACAATGGCATCACTCAATACTTGTTTACAACTAAAGTATGTGTTTAATTCAAGAAGAAGGGCGGCATTCATGATCTCATCACTCCCGTGAACTTCATGTAAAATTTCGTAGAGGGTGATTTGCTGATAAAAAAAAAGAACAAGCATAAATCATAAAAACTTACATAATTTTGAAAATAAAATCTTTCAAAAATTTTAATTTAAACAAAATATAGTTTGAAAATATATTCTTCTGGGGGTGCATACTTTGTAAGCTGAGTTTTTTTCCAACTATATTTCACATATTTTTCCAACCACTACTACATGTGAATTAATTAATTTAATTTTTGTTTTTCTTACCTGAATTTGAGAACTTTTTGCTTCAAACTTTAACTTTGGCCCACTGTGCTCCCCATTCGTTATGAGCAAGAGGTAAATTGAATAAATCAAACGGGCGAACATGCTCATCCAATGTAATTCGATTTTGAAAAAGCCAATTTCCTAGCCATGATAAACCTTTTGCGTACATTCCAACTTTGACATAATTATGGGTCATGATATTAGAGTAGTACTGAAGCGGCATCTGAAAAATGGAACAAATGTGAAAATAATGACAAAATGCATTAACAAGAGAAAGTGAATGTGATGCAGAAAAAATAATATCTATACTACATATAACCGAACGAAAGAATGCAAAACATTATTAAAAATTAAAAAAGCTTTACCGTAAGTTTTGCCTTTGGTAAACTCATATAAATTTCGACGCACTTCTTAGAAACTCTTAATGACTCTTCGTATCTTCCAGCTTTTTGAAGCATACTTGAAAGCAGGAGGAGAGAATGGGCTATAAGAATAAGACATTTTCAATTAGATTGA
>JABASK010000841.1:0-11685 GCA_019776465.1 Rambutanura hunanensis | reverse complement strand
CTTTTGACGTAAGTCGCATTGTAATTTTATAAAACTTAAGTTAAAGATTATCAAACTTTTTTTTTTTTGCTAATGAGAACTAGGGATTTGAGGTTTTAAAGCTTTTTCCAACCAAGTTGCAGGAATCCATCTAATGAATTTTTACTGGCTCAAATTGAATGTTAAGTAGACAAGTTTTACTTTTGTTACATCATATAGCTTCTAAGGTTCTAGAAATTGTCGTTCTAAAAATATCAGTTATTTGAATACATTTGGCACTTCTGAAGTGTAACAAAAAGTGCCTTACCGATGGAATTAAGCTAAAGACCATAATTTCCATACAAATCACCTTCTATCGTCTTTATCGTGTTTATACTACGCCAAATGAGAACACGGTTCTGCACACGTAATTTTCAAAAAATATACTTATTTCTAACATTTATTTTTTGGCGTGTGCCAACATTCTTAGCTTTTTCTTCAAAGCACCCCCTTTTTAAGCACGTTTCGAGACTTAAGGGCTAAAAAAAGTGGTGTGACGAAAATGGTTCTAAAATATGTAAGTACTTCAGTTCTCGCCAACAACCGCACGTCCTTAAACCCTATTTATAACATTTCCTCAACATGAACTACTAATGTGTAAATAGAACAAAATTGTCGCTTTCTTCAGTTATTTTCAACTGCTACGGTTGGAGGATGAGGTAGTGAGTAGTCGTCAGTTTTGAGTCAATAAAACTTGACGAAATGGAACAATATAATATTTTCATAAAACAAAAAGAAACTCTTTATAGCTTCCAAAAGAAAAATTTCATTTCACTACAATTTTTTTATTATTTTTCATCCAGGAAATGTACACAGTTTACTCTCCTCGTCATTGGGGAGCGTAACAATTTCCTTCTTCTATGTCTCGTAATTTCCTGTAGAAATTGATTTTGAATTATTATTAGTTTTCTCCAGTTCAAAAACTTTTCTTTCCAACCATCTATGCGTGTCATGTAATTTCCGCCTACCCACCTTATCTTTTTCCCCCGAATTTTCAACAAGGCGGGCTTTTCCTACTCATGTTACTTAAAAACTAAAAAAAATTCAAAACGTACAGTTCCGTTTCAAGGAACCATATGGATGAAATATTATGTTGAATCATTCAGCAAAAAAAGAAAAACTCGAGAATTTTTACAATATCCGCCTCGTATACTTAACCTTTCTCCGCTTTCTCTTCCAGGACTGATTTGAGTGACAGTTTATGTCTTCTCTTCTCCACCCCAGAATTCGGTAAGGGTGAGTGAGTGCTTTGGTGGTGATACTGACAGTAGTTTTTTTTTTTAAAAAAAAACAAGGGTTTTCTATCATTTTAGTATAAGAAGGCAAAGCCACACACGCGTCATTTTTTTCAAAAGCTAAAAATGACAGGAAAAATTGACTTGCCGACAGTTCTTGAATACGAATTTTAATGCTATTTACTTTAGAAAATCAAAATCTTTTTATCCTTGCACTTTCACTGGATGCACCCTGAGCATCACTGCACCTTTCACCCACCAAGATGAAAGATGGGAATGAATTCGACGCGTTTAAAATTCAGTAGCAGAAAGTTGTACACGTGTACGCGCTTCAGCCATCGAAAATTCGATTGCCAAAAGGTCAAAGTTTTAGTGAAAAAGGTAGATGATTTCTATCCCTTTTTCTAAAAATAAAAACTTCATCATCATCAAAGTTCTCGTGTGGTAAAATTTTACCAAATTTAATTTTTGAAGGATCGAATGAAATTTGAAACTACTATTATTTTAATGAAAGTAGAGAGAGGTTTTAAAATTTGTAGAAGGTTCAAAAACTATTGCGCAAGCGTTTCGTTCCTCGTCTAGCGGAGTGAAGATGAAATTTTTTTTTTCTTCCTGTTCTAACTATTGTATAAGTTGAGATCCTTTATAGAGAAATCCTCGTAGTCTTCTACTGTCTCTACTAAAGCGAGCTTGCCTTCAACTTCAATTTGAGTAACTTTCGTTCTTGAGCCAATTGAATTAGCACAATTCACCCGCCCAAGTTTCCTGGACAAATAAAAGTGAAGGGCCATTGTCTCTTAATCAATTTTTCTGAGGCCATTCGAGTCCCTGACGCTTTGTTGTGACCTTACGGTAAAAGACAAAGGAGTCACAAGGGGCGAACTACCTACTACATATTGGATTGGTCCATCAGTCAATTATTTGTGACAGGCCTACGAGAGTTTATAGGCTGAGAGCAAGTATAAATTTAAAAAAAGAAATTCGATTTGCACGGTATCAATTTTTCGGCAAAAAAAAATAGACCGAAGAGAAAGTTTGCTTTCACTTTGCGTTACTCCACTGCCCCATCTTTTTTTATCGAAGTAAGCGAAGAGGAATGAGGTCGTGTCGGAGGCTAATCACTTTTGATTGATGATGACCATCTTCAGTAACTGTGCAAAAATTACGTGTAAAATTGAAGTTTTTGCGGATAAAATCTAAAAAAAACAGACGCTAGCCCCACAGTTTATCACTCCAAAGTTCAAACTTATCAAACTAAAAAAAAATCAATGTCACTTCTTCAATGTTTTACGTTCATTTTCTTGGAGGAAAACTTTGAAAAAGTTAATGAAATTGTAACTAAAACTGGAGGGGGTTTCTTACGGTAAGATGAGCTCTCTTCTTTTCCAAACTTAAAATCCTTGGCTTTACTGTATATTTCCATATCTCTGCTGGAGTTTTATAATTAGTGGAACTTGAGAGGTTTTGAGTTGTAATTAAGGTCAAAGACAATGGTAAAGTGAAATTCATTCAAAATGTCCTTTTTTCACGCTTTCTTTCGTCCTGAATATCAACGAACTGTGAATAAACTAGAAATTTAAGACGCGCTTTAAATTTCGTTTGAACTTTTAACTTAGTGAAAAGAAAATCCTTCATTATTAAAATCTTTTCAGGATGATACTATGGAAAGTATCCCGAAATTTTTTTTGAGCGTACCAGGCTGGAAGAATGACCCGTTGAACTTTCTCTTGTAAAAACATCACGCCAAATGCCTATTTTGCACTCACTCGGCCAACAGCCTCTTCAAAACTTTCTTTTTTTTTGTTCACTAACACTTCCTTTGTGTTTCTTTTCTCTTCAAAAAGAAACAATGTCGGTGAAAGTTAATCCCATTAGGTCGACATCAAATTTTTTTTTAGATCGATACGATTTTTGTTTAGAAGAATATGACTAAGTTTTACATTTTCTTTTGTCTACGTCGAATTGAAATCTTGTCGAGCTCAATGTTGTCGACGTAATATTCTGTAATTCTCATTTCATCAGCTTCCGTGACAAAGATGCCTTGAGCTTAAAAAGACTTTTAGAGCACATTTTCTTTGACATAATTTGAAACCCATCTCTCTCTTTCTCTTACGTCTTTCTGCAAGGCTAAGTCCTAAAGCCCTTTTGCCATTGTTTGGTTTTCATTATTTTTTAAAACAATACTTTCACGTTCACGTGCAAGAGGGACTTGAAATTTATATGCTCCTGTTCATGATAAATGACTCGAGAATGCCTTGAATCTATTGTGCAAAGAAAACAAAAAAAAATGCAAAAAAATTTTTTTCTATACTTTTTTCAGTGAAAGGGTGGTTATGCCAAAAAAAAAATTTTTTTTCGTGAGTTCAAATCCTTCGGTTCCCATAAGTCAAGCATTGGTAAAGAAGTTTCGAGAAATGAATTCACATGCCAAAAACACTCTGGGGGGAAATTAAATATGATCTGTGCCTTTCAGGCAGAAAGTGAGAGAAAGTGGATGTGTACAGAGATTTTCGTTAAATTACAAAAGGCCATAAAAATGGAAAAAGACCAAACGAGAATAAATCTCATAAGCCTTTGTTAGCTAGGGCAGAGAAAGAGTTCAATAAAATCGTCTAAAAAAAAGAGAAGCGTTCGTTTCATATGTTTCCAGTTAAAATAGGCATGAGACAAGAAAGACAGACTGCTTTGAAAAAGGAGTTAGAAGCACGTTTTCTACTTTGAAATAGTTTTTGATGTCCGGACTTTCTCTTTTCTCTTTCTAGTCTATTTCCTAACAATGAAGAAATTTCAAAGTTAGGTTTAAAATTCGAACTGTAAATCTATTTGTTCTGAAAGTACCCTGAATATAAAATAATAAGGCCTAAATGCATGACTTTATAGTCTCAAACTAAACAGATTGAATAGCTAGAGTGGTCGAATTTTCAATTAAGTGAGCAGTCGTAAGACCACGTTTCATTTAAATTCAATCGAAAATTATCTGTTTCTAGCTTTCTCTGAGGAATGAAGCGCCAACGCTTAGAATTTCACTAAAAGCTTTACCACGAAGTACAGATAAGTTCAATTGTCATGTTGAAGATAGAAAATAGAACGGTTAACAAATAATAGGTCTACGTTGAGAAAGTTGTCGTAAAAAATTGAAAAAGTGTGCGACAAGTTGTCTTCCAGCGTTCTCCAGAAATTGCTCCACTTCCGCCTCAATTGTGCCTTGTGTACCCGCGTCTCCAGTGCGTTCTGGACAAAAAATGCCTCAAGGATGAAGGATAAGGATTTCGAGTGGGATTTGCTAAGGGTGACATTGAGTGAAAGGAAGAGAAAGTAAAGTGATAGTGCGTGGACAAAAAAAAATAAGGCAGAAAATTGCTTCTTCTTTTTTTTTGTTTGCACGTTTTTTTTTACCTTGTTTAAGCCTCAAGAAAAATTGTCCTTTTGAAAAATAAAACCAAAAAGTGATCTGTTCCAGGCATTTAAAACTTTCATTTGAAGTACCCTTTGGGCGTTGGCAAAAACAAAAGGCTGATTCGCTCGTGTCATTCTCGAAAAAAAAAATGAGGTTAAAATTGATCTATTTTTTTCGAAGCATTCGTCATTCTTCAACTGTATTGTTCAAATGTCCGAATTATAAATGCATACCAAGTAAATATTTGACAGGAAAAGAAAAAAAAAGATTAAACACACACGCTGGACTAACCCGTGTTATAATTCAGACTTTACGTTTGTCATGAAATAAAACCTAATAAATTTGAATTATTAACAAGAAAAGCTAAATTTAGACATAAAATTTTAATTTGTTTTTCTCTAACTATGTGTACTTAATAGAAACAAAGTGTCTAGAGGTTTAAGTCCGGTTACATGTAACGTAAACTTTGATCCTTGAATAATTAAAACCACAGTATTTTATTTAAGTTTGGGTTGGCAGTAGAAGATTAGGAGATGGGCTAGAGATTAAAAGTTGTTTCTAAAAGATTCCCACTTTAATTTAAATCCTTTAAAAAGTTGAAAGAAAGGCAGTTTTTCATTTTAAAAGAACAAAAGGTTAAGTCAAATGGTGGCTATCGTGGTGTAAGGGCAATTAAAGTGTGGTAAAATACTAAAAGTTTTTTATTTTATTTAAAAATTGTGTTTTAGTTCAGAATGAAAAATGAGAGAATAGTGTAGAGTGCCTTAACACTTATTTTCTGGAATGTTAAAAGTACTAAGTTTATTTTGTACTTTTACCGCTTCTACACAACTTTCACTTTTTTAAGATTTGTGTTCAGTTTCTAAGTAATTTTGGACAGGAGATGCATCATGTTTTTCTTTTATTTTTTAACTTACGGGGAGTTTTCGGTAAGAACCTTTCGCTAAGCACAACCCTGGAGATGAGGAATTAAGGGAATGCCTCTTCTAGACAGTGTTCGCCCCGTTAATATGGGTTACACAGGAAACTAGAAAATATTTTACCACACATTTTAAATTTATAATATTTATCAAACTTAACATTATAAACTAATAAAAATGTGTAATTTTCTCCAGTAAACTTGTGCGTAGATAAAGTAAATTATTTAAAATAATTTTATAAAATTAGGAACCATTAGGAACGACCAGATTTTTCCTGCGTTCATTTTAGTTATCATCTACAAACCTTTAGTGAAAATTAAATGTAAATGAAGGAAAGGGCGCGAGGTTAAAGATATGACAGGAAAGGAAGACTTTGTAATTAAATGCGAATACATTTTGAATATTATACTGCGTAGCCAGTATTTTAGACTTTTAATTCCGTTGAGAGTTAAAACAAGAGAAAAGCATTTTCGTCTAAATATAGTATGGCAATTTGTTTTGATACCAAGGGATGGGCTAGAGGTTGGTAGCTATACTTTTGTGACACACGGTAATATTCAACCTCTGACTGAATTATTCATCACTTTATAGATCCCGTAACGTTAACTCGACAATATAATAACTCGACATGTTTTACAACTTTATAGTTTGTTAAGCTAATTGGCAATACTATATTCTCAACAATGCCAAAATTTAGCCAACAAATATAGTCAGTTAGTTCCAAAAAATCTTGAGCGGTATAATTCGTTCAACATTTTTAGGAAATTTTTAATGAATTACATGCCTAATAAATTTACGTTTGGAGCAATTTACTTTCCTACTAATAACTTTTTCTGTCTCTTTCGCCAATGAAGGTTAGTGGCAGTGAAAGTTCCTATCAATTGTGTAACCCTGAGCCAGAAACTAAAAACGCCTTGCAAAAAAAAAATGGTCATCAATGAAATAGAACGTAGAGGTTTGAAATTGTCCAAAGTCTCACTGCCAAAGGTCTCCATCCAATGTCACCCTTGGCATATTTAGGAAAAAAGAGAGAAAGTTTATTGTTATAATGGTCTCCGTAGGTCCTAGCCAAAGGGCCCACCACTTCCTTCATCTTCCTTCTCACCAAACCAGTTTGTGGACGGAAACGGAAAGTCTTTGGTATAAATCAATGAAATGGGTCCACATTGAAACTGCTTAACCGTGGATGACAATAGAGGAAAAGACTTTTACAAAAAATCAAAGACCCACGTCCAAAAAAATCTCATCCTCTTTCCAACCGCCAGTCTATTTCCTCCAGTTTCGGTGGGACTTTGTCCTCAAAATGGTCCTTACCTTTTTTTTTAGAAACCCACTGGGTTGGCTTGGCTAAAGTCACTATCGTTTGGTTCAGAGTGTAT
This sequence comes from Rambutanura hunanensis, assembly GCA_019776465.1. Classification (NCBI taxonomy): domain Eukaryota; kingdom Metazoa; phylum Arthropoda; class Collembola; order Poduromorpha; family Neanuridae; genus Rambutanura; species Rambutanura hunanensis. The sequence goes on along the minus strand of JABASK010000841.1, from coordinate 4,736 downwards.
TGAAGGGACGTGCTAATTTATTGTTCTTTTCCCCGTTTGGTCATTTTGCCTTCATGTTTCACGTCTTCCCCGCCTGCTGTGCCCCTTCAGCTTTCACTTAAGAGAAAGACAACGGATTTTATTCCGTAGTATTTTCTCTGAAAAAAGTGGCTTTCCTTTAGCATCCGTTACGTGAACGCGCGGTGTTTCGAAGAAGACCGCGGGCGCAGCAGAGGAGACAACTCGGAAGTAAATTGAATTATTGTTATATATTTGAAATCATCCTCATTTTCATGCATCCACTATTCAGAACTTAAATCTTGTCAAGCCTTGAAATTAATGACTCGCAACAACAACAATTAAAAGCCTTTTGGACGAATAACAAAAGGAAGTGACGCGGGAATTATAAATCTTACCAAAAATTATTCTCTTCGTAATACAAATATTACCCGTAGAATTCAAGGGAAAAGTTTAAAATTCCAGAAAATCTATTCACTCCTCAAAAATATTTTCAGTTTTTCTACAACTTCAATAAAAACTTTCTACTCCGCCTGAAAACTTTCATGGCTTGAATGGATTTGATTGGTTGTTAAAACCCGGATTTTCAAAACCTTACAAAATTTTCGACGTTGAAAAAGATCCTAATGCTGGTGAAAGTTAATTAGTTTCAAATTTATTTTCAATTCCAAATGAAGTGGTGTGTGGTTCGTAATTTCTAAAGTTTGAAACCATTAGCGAGGAAGTTTGGTTTACGATGGATAGAATTTAAAGTAAAGAACATGACGGAAATTAGCCTATGTTATAATGAAGTGTCATTGACTTTGATTGATTAAGGGTGAAGGCTTTTGGTAAAGGAGAGTGGGATTTATAGTGTTAGATATTCAAATTGGATTCTCATCCCAAGAGTGGGAAGAGTGGCGCTCTTCATGGTGAAAGTGGAAACCAAGATCGGCACTATTAGCTCAAAATTTTTCGGGGAAGTGAAAAAGTCATTACAGGAAGAGGAAGCAGTTCGGTATGTCAAGGAAGGTCTTTCCGCTATTCTTAGTGTCAAAATACCGTCAAGGTGTTTCCTCATAAAGGAGATAAATGAGTTCTACGAAGAGGAGGTTCAAAGTCTAATAGGTTTTTCTTCACTCAAAAAGTATGTCACCAAGAAGATGAAATGAAAATGACAAAAGTCAAGACCTAGGGAAATGAAACTCCAGGCTTTTGTTTTTTTGGTCCGGATTATTGTTGTGATAGGCGTGAAAAAGCGGGAGTTTTTGGTGAAAGTAATTTCTACTCTACTTCCCCCTTCTTTCTCCAAAAACTTGTACAATTTGAAACTTATACCCGAGAAAAACGGGTAGTTATTTGAAACTGTTGAGATAAGCGAGAAATGTCGGAAGTTTCCTAATTGCCACTCAACCACTGCTGCTTTCTACGTGTATCTTTTCTTTTCCCACGAAAATAATTTCATCTGGAAAACTCCCCTTGAGCGTAAAAAAAAATGCAATACTACTCTTTTCCAATTTTGCAACTATGAAATTGGACCCCATTAACATCGCGCCTTTTTTGTCCTAATTTTCGCGTTGCGTTTCTAAGACTTTTAGCAATTTTCAGGGTCCTTTTTGTTCCATTTTAAAGCTTTTTTTTCTTTTTATTTTTTCAGGTTTTTCACAAAAGCTCCCAAGACTAAATGCAAAAAAGAAGATGACGAGGAAAAGTGGAAATGAAGAGTGACTCTGGCATAGTTATGACTCCCATTAGTCTTCTCCACGCCATTGGCCTCCTGGTCTTACTTCTTCCCGCAATGCATCTGGCCGGTAAGAAACGGACGTTTTTTTTTTTATAAAAAAAAATTACTGCGTTTTTTTGGTTTATCTCGGTAAGACAGTTTACAAACTTTCTCCAGTTTAAGTAGTAGTGGTCCGCCGACTGGATGACACCGCATGAAATCTAGTACTTTAATACTTTTTTTTGCTGCTACTGACATGAAGACATTAATTGAGGTTTCCTTTATGACTCATGAAGTGGTAACTGGGTTTTCAAACTTAATCCATATAAATAGTCGAGGTGATAGGGTGGAAATCCTTGGTAAAGTTACAGTAGATGAGGCGAAAGTTTCTACCCAACCTTTTAATTTTATGTCACCAAAAAAGACGAGGGGTTTGAGACGTCTAGCAATTTCCGGAGTAATATCATTTCCGATTTCACTATTTTCTCTTAGTCAGAAAGAGAAATTAAATTGGATTTTCAAAAGCTTCGCATATATTTCATTTTCACCAAAAAAAATTTATTTTCATTTCAAAAACTTTGAAATGTTGCAATTTATTTTTCTCCAGTCATTTTTTTTTTATAAAGGTGAAGAAATCTTTTTTTTGCGTTATAAAGTCTTTGGGTTAAAGAAAAAGGTAAGGAAAAGTGTCAGGTCTTTGGTCGAGTGAAATAAAGAAAATAGATTTTCTAAACTTTTTTTTCTTGTACAAGGACACGCAGTTTGTCAAACTTGAAACTTGACAATTTTACAAGAAAGGCAAAAGGGAACAAAAGAAAAAGAAAAAAAACTTGGCATTTTTTTTACACAACACCCCCACTGCGTTTTAAAAGAAATAGCGGAAAGATATGTTTCGTTCTCCTCGAACCTTATTTCCAGGATTTCCTATTCTTGTAAAGGTCATAAATTAGCTTTCACTCACAACAGAACAACTTCAAAAATTTCAAATTTTGAAAAGAAACTTTTACATTTTATACAAATTTCTCTATTGTTCAAATTATCCCCAAAATATCCCGTCCTTTAGACTGAAAATTGTACTCTGGTTCTCCTACAATTCAATAAAGTTCTGGACATATTACCCGACAACTGACATTTAGGGAATTGAACGTTTGTCCGCATAAGTACCAGTTTGGTTTTCAATTTGAGCTTCGTTTCATTGTCACACAAGGCTCGAGTCGGTCTCCTAATTCTTCCCAAAAGACTTACAAATGAAATCCCTGGAGCTTTTTGGAACTAAACACAAAATACATCCACACTCCGCAAAAAAAAAACGTGTTACAAGAATTTGGGCTTAAGGGATGAGACAAGAAAGAGAAAGAAAAGTTAGGAAAAAGCGGAAATAGAAAAGCGCGCGAAGATTTGAAACTTAAATGTTTCCTTTGTAAAGGCAACATTTTCTTTGGGATGTAGTGTTTAGTTAGGAAGATAGGACTTTCTTTCCGAGAACTTTCTCCTCAGATCACATCGCCTTTCCAAATCAACTCTGTAGTTACGAAAAAGTCGAGAAAGAAGAAAAGTAAGTGATTCCTCCGCTCTGTAGCTCGATATATGATTTTTTTTCGTACTTTTTTTTCAAAAAAAAAAGAAGAAAACTAGCATTATTTTTGGTTTTGAATGGAATAAAAAGATAAAGAGAGACGCTGAAGACTTGGAAGATCCAAGAGAAACGGAAAGAAAAAAAAAGAAAAGAACTTTTTTTTTTGACTCTCTAGAGAATCCTTTGGAAATTTCTGAGGCTTTTTCCGCGCACAGTTTTGCACACTTTCTTTACTTCCCGTTTATTTTCCCGCATAGAAAATACTCGTCGCTACAACTTTCTTTTCAAGCTCGAAATTGTAAAATGGCACGCAAATCTATATTTCACAATCAGCAGCTCTATCCTAGACGTAGCTCTAGAGAGAAAAAAACCTAAAAAAACGAGAACTGATGAGGCTTGAGTACTCCGAAGAAAAATGCGAGCGTCTTTAATCCACTTTAGAGAATTATTGTAGTAACGGTAGTAAAGGAATAAGGAAGCGACAGTAAAACCTGCAAAATGGTATTAGCAATTACGCCGTTGTCACTTAGAATTTTATTTCAAATTTTGAATATTTCAAACAATGTACTAAAACTTTCATTTTTTACCTTTCTGATAACTACTAAAATATGCGCTTTTTAAACTATACACATTTTTAAACCCTATTTTTTGCACACTTTGGTGTCAAAATAGAGTGGACGGGTGGGTGCAAATGGTAGGTCTCGAGATCGTTTCCGGGCTAGTTTCGAATTCCGCCGGCAAAACCCGTTTTGTTGTCATTCTGTCACCTTTGTCACCACGTCCTTCGTGGTCTTTATGAAGCACTTTCGTTGCGGAAATATAAGGATGGGTTCCAGGGTTGAATATTTCGTGGATGATTACGGTAGGAAAGTGAGTCAAATCACTTTACATTAGGATTTCCTAGTTTTGGAAAACCGTACCAAAATGTTTTAGCATTCTAGAAGGAAAAAGGAGAAAATCCGGGTCGTCAATCAACCGAATGAGAGTTTCTTACCTTGAACATAGTTGGGCAAAAAGAAGGACAACGAAGAGGGGCAGTGTAAGAAATGAATGCCCTATAAATCTCTAACTGCACACAGGGAAAGAAGGGAACCTTCTGTTTTCTGAATCACTTTCTAGATTAATTGCCCACGTTCTTCTAGAATCCAGTAAGATAACACTTTCATTACTCACCCCATCGTACCCTGTACTTATTTTTAAGACCAACGTATTTACATTGAGCTGTCAGCAGAACGTCTTGAAGAAAAGGAACCTTAATATTAAACTTCCCTTGCACACCACAAGCCTTTTCGTCTGAATACTCAACTTCCCGCATACAATGCTTTCAGTATCTTGGATTTTTTTCTCGTATAGCCCAGTTCCTCCTCAGATGGAGCCATTATTATTCAATTCATGTTTGGATACGACGAGGGAAGACTCGGGGTTGGTTCACTAACTTTCTCTGATACTCCAATCTAAACG
>JABASK010000840.1:0-11688 GCA_019776465.1 Rambutanura hunanensis | reverse complement strand
AAACGATTGTGTGAGCTGGTAAATGAAGTAGTGTTTTAAAAGTTCTGAAATCTAGCGTCTTCCGACAATTTCATGCATAAGTAAAACACATTTCTGTCTTCATTCTTTTCTCGGGCTTAAGATCTAACCGCTACTTACATTATTGTTATGAAAATAATGTAAAAGCTGAGGTTTAAAATGACTTTACGGGAAGAACCATTACCGCAATAAAACATAAATAATAACCAAAGCTCTTGGTTTGGTAGAAGGTGAAGATTAACAAAGATAAAAGTTGAAAAGCTTTCCTCACCTTTCTCCGTCGAAAGATGGTAAGTAGATGGGGGGATTCTCTCCATCTGTGCAATCATCAATGGAAGGCCCTAAATAAATTACGGTATCACAGGATTGTTCACTCGACGAAGGGTCAACGTCGGAGCTGCCCGTTTCTGCTTCTGAAATGGTGGCTCCTACAGTGGCACTCCCGCAACCTGTCAACAAAGGAGTTTGGGCATTCCGCATCTCTTCACCTGAGCCACCAGAACTCCCACCGGAACCGTTTCCAGATCCTACGCTCCCCATCTGGACAGAATGGGAAAAGATAAAACAATTGAATGAATAGAAGAAGATACAGGGTGGCAATTAGCCAGTGGCAACTCTCAATCAATTCTCAACTTTCCCCCCCTACTCTACACTTTTGGCCTCCAGGAAAGTGAAGCCGGGTAGTTTTTTTATCTCAATTCTTCTATTCTATCATTGTCTACTAGGTTTTTCCATCTTGTACACTTGGAAAATAACTGTGAGATGTCGGCCTTTTCTATGTCCAAATATTTCTCGACTTTCTTCTTCGCTAATCATCTTAACTCCCTTTACTTTTACGTCTCTGGCTTTTATTTGTCTTTTTGCCCTACACGTTCTGTGCGTCCCCTTCCAAAACTCGAACATCAGAAGGATTCCCGGGAAGTAGGGGGCTCAAACGTTTTGACTTTTAGTTTCAAATTTATGACTCTTCGGAGCCATAGCAAATGTGCTTAAGTTGCGTATCTGTTTTCACTTTACGAATTATTGTCCTTTTTATCAGTTTCTAATGGGGAGCCAGGTTACTCATTTGTCTCAATTTTAACTTAACATTTAACAAAAGTGAAGCCCCTATTGGTAGAGTTAACAGGAATGAGCCGAAGTGAAAGTCAAAGCAAAAAGAAGAAACAAAAAGATATAAGGTTAACGGAAAATCTACAAATTTAATGCGAAATTTAGTCACTGACAGGCAATTTTGGCAAAGGTTGAGAAAAAAATTGGAAAAGCCCGATACCTCATCGAGTCACAGGAGGAATACCAATTTGCCGGTTTGGAATTATGGCCTGCCGGAACATTATCTTGTCTTGGCACAACTACATTGAAAATTTACCTTCAGCCGTCGACTTCGNATACCTCATCGAGTCACAGGAGGAATACCAATTTGCCGGTTTGGAATTATGGCCTGCCGGAACATTATCTTGTCTTGGCACAACTACATTGAAAATTTACCTTCAGCCGTCGACTTCGCCTGAGCCGATGGACACGTGAGCCGAGTTGTAATGATGCGAGTGTCTCAGCATAGTGAGAATGTGCGTTGGAAACATGGATCATCACAACGGCACGACATGTCAAAGACCCTAGGCATTCTCGCAACATAGCACCCAATTTGCTGTCCCTGAAAATAGAGACAAAACTGAAGCGTTGTGGAAATAAAAGTAAAGGAAAGAAAATGTTAGTGAAGACTTGTGAAAATGTAATATTTCTGTCATTTATTGAATGCTATGTTTTGAAAGACTGCTGTAAATTCACAAAAATTACCTTGAAGGAAGGTGACGCTGTGCATTTAACACTGCTAGTAAAAGTCCACCTAAAACAGAAATGGATGGTGATCCATTTCCTAGTTTTATGCAATGCAAACGACTTCGGCTTCCAATACCTGTCAGGAAAAAAAAATCAAAACCGTTTAAAAAGGGAAAACTAAAGTTGCTGAATACAAATTGATTGACAGATTGATGAGATTTTGAATTGGATCCGAGAATTGGAGTCATCCGTACGGAACATGAGTTTCATCAAAAAACAATTCATCACCGTAGTCTTTCATGCCTTCCACTTTCACCTCTATTTTCACTTTTCTCTAATGCACAAATGGCACGGAATTGAACAACTTCAATTTCAATACTTTCATCTTCCACAACACCAAAGGGTGCGGTCCAAGAATGTCTGATTATTTGCTCTGCTTTCTCCATATCTTGTAAATAATTACCCCGTAGGCGAAGGGGTGAAATGATAAATGGATTTTCACTTTGTCACTTTTCCGTTAATTGTCGAGTGGCAAAGGGTCAAATAGGCTGACTTAAGGATGGCCAAAATATTATACCAATTATAAAACTTGTCAATTTGGGCTTACCCCCTTTTCCAGTTTTGTCCACTGTATATCGATAGACATGAAGGGTAAACAAGAAGTGTCGGACTGAATCTTCAACTTGAATAGATTCTAGGGCTCGGTCAAAAAAGAAACCAGCTTGTTCCGCACTGGAGGCAGAGACTTCACTGATGCTACCCAATAGGGAGACATTGTGGAATTTGTTTCCGTTATTAACTGTCGCTTGTCCAGTATGATTCGATTCAGTATTAGCTCCAGGCGATTGGTCTCCATCTGAAATTTCAACTAAAACTTATCAACATAGAGAAAGAAAGCAAACTTACAAACCGTATTTCTATTGTACGATTTCAATTGTTAATTTCCTAATTATAAACCGTTTACGCCTGTTTTCTTCCTGCTACAAATTCTAAATTCACTATAACGTACTAATTCCCTCTCAAGTCCAAACTCGTTTTTTTCTGAAACGCTTAACTTTTGTCATTCTACACGTTAGCAACGGCATGTGTTTAATGAAAATGTTGATACCAAGTTGAGGCAAGGAAAAGTCTAGAACTCACAGTCATTATGTTTAATTGTTCAAGTTCTGTGCAATCTGACAAAACTCTGATGACTTCAGAATTCAAGGAAGACGTCCCCTTGTTCTTTTCAAATTTCAAAAGACGCCACTTTACTATATACGCTTTCTTTCCTTATATCATGGTAGAACTTGGTAGTAAACCGTTGATAGTTTGAGCCACATTCGACGACATGTCGTCGGAAGATATGCATTGTGTCTATTTCCGGCATTCTTACCCTTCTCTACTTTCTCGTTGTTCTTTTTTCTAAGATAGTTCTGTGAGTGGTCTCGTAAGTTAAAAAGGTTAGTTAATATCACTTTCACTTTCTAGCAAGAGATACGAAGGAGAAATAAAATCTAAATTAAAACTTTAACCCCGACAGTGTGAGTTTCTAAATTAAATTTTCTCTTATTTTTTCTATTCTGAAGAATTTCTGTTCGACATTATGGACGGCTTTCTACTACCAAGAAATTCCTTAACTCCAGAACCCGTATCTTGTTAAACAAATGTCGTAGCCACAGTTATTTTATACCTGATTTTTATCAAATTCAGAGCCTTTCGCCAAAAATTTGTGCTAATGTCCCTTGTGTGTTTCAATAATTAGCTTCAATTCTTTAGTTAAAACATAGACGAGGTGCTATATCGTTCGATAAACTTTTATTCAAATTAACCTTGCTAGCTGATTCAGACTTTGTCTTCTGTCTTCTACCACAATGCTCTTTGATTCTATTCTTTTTTACTTAACTTTCTCTTAAGTAATTTGTCAAGTATTTTTTTTCACATCTGCTATTTCCTAGAAGTGTGTGTTATTTCCTAGAAGTGTGGAAAGTACAGAAATTCACTTTCTCTCTATTGTCAACAACGATGGAACGTGTGACGCCAATGCAGGCATTAGCAAAAAAGGGTGTCAAGACTTCTTATAATCAGATTAGGAAAGAAGAATGGAGATGACTTTTATTTAATCTGGCCACTTTTTGTCTCATTCCAATTTTCAAAATGGATTTCTATTTTGAAATTAGATTGTGATAGGAAAATTTTGTCTCATTGAAATTGGCAAGCATTTCGTAGAATAACTTTGAAGATTATTTAATATAATTGAATTTTGTCTTGTCCAATTGAATCTTTTTTTACGTACCACTGGCAAAAGTGTGTAGTATATCGTTGATAACTTCATGTCCAGAACCTCCTGTTATCGTCAAAGCAGAAATCCGAACAGAATATCGTGTTCCCGTTTTTTGCCTCTGTTCTTGAATTGATTTGAATAGCCAGGAAATGGTCAACGGCACAACTCCCATTTTCTGGTTCGCTGGTTTACCAAACATTGTTTGCTTCTTTCCTGCTCCGAGAGAAAAAAAACAGGAGTGAGCATTTTTATTTTGATCCGAAGAAATTGAAAAAGTCGAAGTCCACTAAAGTTGCAGTTTATTTATCAGCTAGTGATCAAAAACAACAGTTCAGGCCTGAAGTGATTTCATATTGGTTTTTTCTGCAACTGACTGAGGTATAATCAAAGTCAAACTTTCTCTTGATTTCACGATTCTTTCGTTTTTATGGTCTGCACACAACAATAATATCTTACAGTTTTCACTCTGTCTAATAAAAATCCATGAACCCGTTTTGTAATTAAGTTCATTTGTTGTAGCAAACCTAGGACTTTTGACGCAACTGCATGCGTTGGTCCACTCTTTCTGCCCTTTCGACTTGTCATTCCCAAGTGAATTAAAAATTTTAAATTTGTCCACTGAGGTCAATATTGCGGAAAAGGCTCTAACCGACGCGTCGATTACGTTAGCACGTGCCGTCACTAAATCTCGTCTTTGTGTCAAACCTCCAGATTTGGAAAAGCGCAACACTTAGAGGAAACAATATTTTCAAAATATTTGAGAAATAACGTGACAGTACAAGGAATAAATGAAGTATTGAAGAACTTAACAGTGTAAACTAGGAAATAGATTTGTAGTATCGTGCTAACCTGTGCTTGTGGATCCTAATGAGACGAAGCACCCATCTTCACCACTAACAACAGATGCCACCAATTCAGCCGCAGCTGCTGCACAAACTTCACCCTGTTTTACATTTCAAAACATGACTTGTTACTTTTTCCATCGTCATTTAAGTCTTCTTTCTGACTTTCTTGCTCTTGTCAACTTTCGTTCTGAAAATTTGAGGCGTAAGAAAGTGAAAACAAAATTTCTGAAACGTTTTTTGAATTTGGTAGTGACAACCAGTGTATAGTAACAAAACGGAAGGGTTAATCCAAAAGCTTAATCTAAGGAGCTTACAATTTTCCGGATGAGCAGATGATATGAAGAATTGAGTTCTCACAGTGTCCTAGTGGAAGTAATTTCCTGTCACTTTTGACTGACACTTTTGTGTGACATAACGTTAATGTCATTTCAATTTTGTTCTTTTAATTTCTCATAAACGTTAAGTTTTAAAAAAAAATACAAAAAATATTTTCAAGATGACATTATCTCAATTTACCCTTTAACTACTATTGTATTTTAAGTTTTTTTCAGCCTAACTCTCCTTTCACTATTCGATATCATAATTCACGCCGTCCGACTCCCATTTATCATTCCGAAAGAATACATCTTTTTTAATACACAAAGGGAGCGAATTTCTTTGAAATGAAGGCAAAGTCTAGAAAAGAATAAGGATGGGCTAGTACTAGATTTTTTTTATTCATTTGTGTTCAGCAGTCCATAAGGCACGTTCCTATGAATTCTGTCACGGTGAAAGTTTAAAAGAGAAAGGGGGAAGTAACTCTAGAAGGCGGAGATCGTCGTTGCCTACTTTATGATTTGGTGCAATAATCTGTCTCTGGAGGACAATGATTCGTAATGAATATGCTAGAAAAGACATATTGAAATGGCAAGGGGCATACACTACGCCTTTCCTATCTCTAATCACATAAATCATATACTGTATTTCATACCGCTTTTTCCAGAAGCTCGAGAAGGCGAACGCCAGTTGTATTTACCTAAAGCTTTCTCCTCTCTAGTCGATATTGTCGCAAGAAAAATAAACCTCTTGTTAAATCTATAACGTATTGTCTTCTGATAACTCTCTGTAATTTGATACTACCCAAAAAAAAGTAATAATCGATAGGAAACAGGAGATAAGAGTACAATATGTCATTTTCTTTATTTGCGAAGGAAGTAGGAGGATTATCGATTTCAGTACAAGTCAAATATCGCCTAAGCTTCCACGCTCAAAACAAATAAACCGGCAATTGCTGTTTTACAGTTGTTTTGGACTTTTTTTGGAAAAAAATCATGAAATTTTTCAGCTACTTTTTTAGCTTCTTTTCCTTCTAAATCCTTTGAGTGCTTGAAAATCTAAAAATCAGAACTGCCTGTTCTTCAAAAGTATTGCGACAGTCTGTCTTCGCCTGACTCATAAAGGCATAAAATGGACAGAATAAAATCTAATGGGAAAATGAAAGTCTTCTAGCTCAGCATTGTTCTTTGGCGTTCAAAAACTCTGCTTCGAAGTTATCTATCGTCTAAAAGTCCGTCATATGGTTTTGAAAGGCTATAAACTTTCAGGGGAAGAGGGAAACGCTACGGGGGGAGGGCTAAAGGTTAAACTTAAAGTCTGACATGATGAATGGTTCTCAATAATAAAAGATCAGGGCACATGTCAAGGGGCTAAGGATGAAAAAACAAAAGAAGCCTTTACGACTTTTACTTTTTTTGATACTACAGATTTACATTGAGATGGATCAAAATCCCCTATTTCTCTACATGAGATCATAACTCATTCTCCTTCTGGCTCATGGACACTGCAAAAACTTCGGACTGATGCATGATGTGACATGAATTTTCGAACGGGGTCGGAAAACCCAGGTTTTGTCTAAAGACTTTCACTTCGGCTTTCTTTCTAGAAGCCAAAAGTAGGGTGACTTAAAAGACAACGCCACATAAACCTGAGCTTCTTATTACGCTTCTGTGTTCTCCCACCCTCAGCATTATCTTAAGTTGTCTTAGGATTTGGATCCAGAACCCGTTGGGATTCTCTCCCCTTAAGACTTTTTGGAGAATTTGGGGCTTTGATTCACGATTTTGCAGATATTGTACCTATTATCGTCCTCAAAGTCACCATCATCACCACGACTGCAAGCGAAGCAGAAAGGAGGGGAGTAGGTTTTAAAATTCGAAGGAGATTTTATTCGAGAAAAGACAAGAGGTCGTAAGATCGCTTAACGGTTCAGAAATTACATTTTCACCATCCGTATTTTTCAAAATTCAGCCCTTTTATAAAATTTTACAGCTTGTTTTTTAAAGAAACCGCGAGCTGCTCACGTAATATCTCCTCAACTAAAACCAAAGCAGATTAATCTCCCTCACCTGATCATCTTCATTTCTAAAAATGCCATCAAATGCAAACATTTTCGGAGCGGACACACCAACTCGTCGTTCCTCAGGATGTAATTCCAGAACCAGAGGTGCCGCCAGGGTCAACCAAGGTCACTTGTTTACGCCTCGAATCAATTCCAAGAATTCCGTTGGCCTCTTCCGAAGTTTCACTTACCCTCAGCATTACTTTCACCTAGAATGCAAAGAAAAATTGGTTGATTTTTAATGGTAAGCTGATTACTTAAGAGATTTAACTTCTGTGAAATTCCAAAACCCATATAAGTAAGCATCCTCTTCTAAATGAAAATTCGAGTTGACAGAGTGAAAAGCACGACGGATAACGAAATCGAAAACAGTGGGAAAATCGTTTTTCCTGCTCTGAAGGATTTAGACTCATGGCCAAAAGTCAACATTGACTTGTCTCATCTATTGATTCTAAATGATAGACCCAGAAACAAAAGTGGTGTATTACACAAGTACAATAGCTATATAGCAGATCTACCAAAAAGCTGTAGAAACTGACTTACACTCTAAAGTTTAGAAGTAGCACATTGCAGTTTCTAAACTGAAATCTAAACCACCGCGAGCACTTGAAGTTAATGGGAGAGACGCTTTCAGGATTTATCCCAGACACTCCTTTCAGCTTTTGATTATCAATGTAACTTTGGCGAAGATCAACTCGGAAGGTTCTCTTTTCGAAATTAAACCTGCATTGTCACAGCTTTGCAGAATAAGATTTTAAACAATCCCTTCTGTAAAAATATAACACGCCTCATCCAACTGATTTTCATTCAAATTCATTAATGCATAATTAATGCACAAGGAAAGGAAAGCCACAAACCTGATGCCATTTTCACGAAATATATTCTAACGTAAGAGAATCTGTTAACATTAGCGATTAACAAGAGCGAAAAAAGTGAACTTTTATGAAAGAATTGAGCAATAATAAATATAAATAGAAACATCCCTTCTTGCTACTCTTCAAAAAAACTAGGAAAATCAATGGATTTTTTTTGCTGGTGGAAAGTGTGAGATGAGAAAGAGAAAGGAAGAAAAAGTTTTCAATCTGAGACCATAAAATGGGAAACCCCTGCTGTTTAGATTACGACCATCTGCGACCCACGTACTAAAGTCGCCTCCAATGTCGCCTTCCTCGCACTAGTTTTTCCGTCTCGTGTTTTCTTCCTCATGCGTACGTCACATCGAAAGTACAGTAAAGAAGAAGCATTATGAAGCTCTGAATTTTAGACGTGGCAAAAGACTTCGTCATATGTGTACCTGCACGTAGGATGCATTTCTGAGGTACCAACTTTCAACCATTCCATGAAAAGCTTGAAACGTTACCACTCATCATCTACATCTACCCGACTCTAGAAGATTGAATTGCATCCCATTGTCACTTTCACTCGATCTTCACATAAATTTCTAGAGCGTTGATAAAAAAAATGAATGCTTCAGATCATTTATATTTTTAAAATTTACGTACTAGACCGGGAATGTTCAGTTCCGGAAAAAGGATAAATCAATCAAATTTGGTTCGCCACGCGCGCAATATTAATTTATACTAAACTACAATTTATATTCACTCGAGAAAAATTGGTTTGTTAAATGTTATCTAAGTTTGATTCGTTCTAACAAAAAAATAAAAAGTCTCGCTGGTAAATCATTTCCGTATTTTATGTTAGCCTCAGTGACCTGCTTTTTCCTTTGACTTTTCCATTCTACTTAGGCGTATCGAATCTTTTTTTAGAAAAAAACACCACCAATATCATTCCAGCAGACCCCAAATTCAAATGAAGAACACGGCGATGTCCGGATGATGACTCAAATGTCGTTGACGACCCAACAATATGTATTGAATTTTAGTAAAGAGAACTCTAGCGCTTGAAAATATGATTTTTTACGAGTATTCGTTTCCTTAAGTCAGATGTATTTTGGAGCATGACATTAGAAAATGGGAAAGTCAGAAAAGGTTTTGTAACGTCAGAAGAGAAAGTGATTTTAATTATGCAAAAAAGGCAGGGGTTGATCTGGTGGTGAAGTTAGAGGGTAATTTTTTATTTATATAAAACTCCAAGTAAATTCCATTTGAAAACAACCCACACCCAGCTCATCCGTCCAACAAAAAAAAACCGCACGAGTAAATTGAGAATGTTATAAAGGAGAAAGTGCGAGGGAGGAAGATTCACCCTAGGGAAACTATCCAGAATATGCAAATATTACATTTCTTCGTGTTTTTTGTACGTAATTGGAAGTCTATTAAAGTCAACTTTCTCCATTTCTCTGTCGGGGACTTTCTTAATTTCACGCTGAAATCATGCTTGATTAAATGCCAGTTACAGCGAAAGGACCGTCTGATTTATTCGACGAAGAGGAAGTTCTGCGTGGGGTGAACCATGGCACCTTCTGCAGGTAATGTAGTGTGTTATTATATGGAGACACTTTTTACATTATTACTTTTCGCCTCGGTGCACCTGGCGTGATTCTACAATTATCATGGGAATTGGGATTTGCCGGGAAGACGCTGCTAGAAGCCGAGAACAATACCAAGAGAATTTTATGAAAAATCAAAGGCTAAATAATCAAGGTTAATTAGATTTCTTCTCAGAAACCAAGAGATTGAAGATGGTTCCCCTCATAGAATATGATAATTTGCAATTAGAATTTACGAAACCATGACAAATTCAGTTTCAGTGTTCCACTACAACGTTTAAAAAGAGTTCGAATTCGGCACTCTACGGCGGTAGAAGGGTTTCAGTTCCACCTCACTTGCATTATAAGAATAAAATTTTGTAAGGAAATGTAAGGAAATGCATTTCAGATGCAAAGTTGCGTCGCTTGCATACATATCGAGTTTAAAAAGGAAGGAAACACAAATTTGAAATTTGCATTGAGCATTTCCTACGTCTCGCTGTGAAGAAATGACTTTCTGCTCAAGGATTTTTTAGTACAAAATCTCCTCAAACTATTTACTATAGTAGGCTTGAACGAATTCAAAAAAATCTAGCATAGAATAATAAGTTTTTGCTTACTAACTTTTTTTTACACACCTTTTTTTACAGTACTGGTAACATCGAAAGTTTTGAACCTGCAGTTTAAGCCAATGGATATAAAATAGAAAGACTGCAATAGATCCCTTTCCCTTTAAAGTAAAAAGTATAGAAAACACTTGAATCGACTTACTGTAGATTCAGATTTCACGTTCCTAAGTAAGAGGGATATAAAACTTTTTTCTTCGAATTTTAAGCAGGTTTGACTTTTTAAAGGAAAATGGTTGGAACTGATTCTTTTTTCCTCTCTTTCAGAAAAACCTCATGTTTACGAAATGAATCTCATGAATACTGGGTCCTTCGTTGTGTTCTGAAGTCTTCTACTCGTTTCATTCAGGCATGAAAGTATACTGTTGACAAAATTGAGTTTTATTATCCCCAGATAATCAAGCTTCTACCTACTACTCCTGTCAATGATTAAATTTTGTGAAAAATCAAATCAAACTTTATAGTTTCGTCGTTTTACCTATTGGAAATGATGTGACGCGTACAAAGACTGAAAGGCATTAGCGGTTGGGGAGGGAAAATTTTGATTTTGGGGGAAAAGTTGCGGACAAGTAGAATTTGGTCATAAGTAAGAGTAAATGGTCCGAAAAAGGGTCGTAATGGACAATGGGATAAAAATTCTCATTTTGAGTTTTTTCTTTCGTCATGCAGAAAAGTAAGTGCGTTTGGGAAGGAAGTGAAGGACTTTCCCTAAATCGAACTAAAAGTGGGGTCCCTTCTAAAGGTCAGTCTCCATAATTTACCGCGAACTTTAAACTCTAGGCGACCACAACTTGATGATTTACTCTGTCATCATCATCATCATTATTCATAGGAAAATCATTCTGCTCAAAAATGACCCTAACCACTTCAAAAAGAAGCATGACCCCTTTTTCTAGCTTACAACATTTTGAATTTTAGAAAGTGAAAAGAGAAAATGATGTCGAATCTTTCAAAAGTTTCAAAACCATGCAGCAAAACGACACAACTTTTTTGTAAACGCCAATTGTTCATTGCAAATCTGCATAAGTGTGCAACCCTAATGTGTCTAAAGAAAAATAATTAATGCTGCGAATTTTTTTTTATTCAAGGATGTAAGTCATCAGCACCGTGGTCTCTCGTTGCTAGGAAAGTACGAGGCGAAATGAAACACAAAAGGCCACGGATCCAACTAAAAATGACGCAGGATCACAAAAGCGACTGAAATTGGTGAATGCCTCTGAAAGAAAGTGAAGATGACAGAATAATGAAAGAATGAAAATGGACATGAGAGTTCTTGCCGTGGAAAATGAAATGGCACGTTTCATTAAATACGCCAATTCACTTTATCGATCTGCTTCACATTGTATGCTTTTTTT
>JABASK010000839.1:0-11694 GCA_019776465.1 Rambutanura hunanensis | reverse complement strand
TCTGTTTCATCTTTTTCTGGGTCGATACTTTTTTTTTTGCTAAAAGAGAAGTCTTTGCCTTGATTTTTAATGGAGGTAAGACGTGGAATGGACCAGACTTAATTAGTTTAGTTGGATAGGTTCAAGAAATACTTTTTTGTCGAGGTAAATCTTGTCGCAAGAAAAATTTGTCAGTGTAAACCTAGTTGCGACCAAAAAATTTTTAAGATAAATCTAGTCGCGTCAAAAATTTTAGCAGGGTGTAAACCTAGTCGCGTCAAAAATTTAGCGGAAGTAAACCTAGTCGCGCTAAAATTTGTCGAGGTAGTAAACCCTAGTCAAACAAATTTTTACAACGGACCATGACGCAACGTAGCGTCATGAATTTTGGTTGCGTCTGCTCACTTTTTGTAACACCTAGTTAAAATGTTTCATTTTCTTCCCACCTCCCTCGCGTATAAGACGCACCTCTTGGCGTGAGACACTTTTCCGCTCGAGTAATGAGCGCCCATGGACTACTAATCGACAATTTATGTGAACCAACAGAAAAAAAAAGCTTAGGTAGGTAAAGTCGAGGATAAAATCCCATTTCCCAATGGCATTTTACAATGTAATTTTGGTCCTACGAAAAACCCCGGCTAATCTTCCAGGACCCGCTTTAGAGATTGAAAATGAGAAAGAGGTCGATAGGCTTTTTTGAAAAATACTAAAAAGTTAGGAGAGAAGGTAAGGGTGGGGGTGGGGGGTAAGGGGGGGGGGTTTAATTCCCAGTAGCTCATTCCAAAATGTCAGAAAAATAGAACGGAGTAACCCTTCAGTCATTCTTCATCTAAACATATTATACCACAAAACACGGAAACTTCTCTAATGTTCCAGTGCTCTTCGGTTTGAAAAGCATTCCTCTGGAATAAAATAATGACAGCTATAGGAAAGAAACTGAGAATATTGGAATTGACAAGCTCAAAAGCTTCTGGAGCTTCTGGATTTGAGCAGAAGAGAGGGAAAAAGAGCTAAAAAGTAAATACAGCTTTTTGTTAACGATACCCTATAGTAAATAGAGCTTATTTTGACACGAAACTGGAAACTTGATCCAGAAAGCATCATCCCCTCCTTACCCCTACACCCCCCCCCCCGCCCATTTTCAAAGGAATTTCGACTTTTTAATCATTTTAAATGGTTTTCTTGTTCATTTGCCCAAAAAATAAAACAAAGCCCGCATGCGCAGCTTTTTAAAAACTTTTCATTTCTTTTCCTTTTTCGACGTGACGCCTTTTTTTTAGTTTTAAAAATGAGTCTGAAAATTGCGATATTTGTTGCCTCAACTTTTTTTCTGGAATAGGAAAAGTTTCAAAAAAGTTCAACTTCACTTCAACCCCCTCCCCCCCGTTTTCTCCTCCTCTAATCACCCGGTTAAGTAGAATTAAGGAAACTTTTTAGTAAATTAATGAGAACTCTGGAATTTTATTTTGCGCGCATGCGCAGCTTTTACAAACTATCTGCTCTCTTTTAAAAAAAAGATGCTCTGTAAAAATTGGAAGGTTTTAATCTTGAAAGAAAAAAAAGTGTCATCTCAATATGGGCCTTTCAAGAAGAAAATTTCATTAAATCTAAACTGTAATAAGATTGTTTGTAAAGGATTCGGAGGCGGGTAACCTCCGAGAAAGTTTTCTAAGAAATAAAGTGTGGCCACCTCCCACCCACGAGATCCTTTGTCTCTAATTACTCGAACTGAAAAGAAAGTTGACACGTCGTCGTCGTAAAATAAGAGCCCATTTTCAGCACCATGGAATTGTGTGTCATTTCAAAATAAAATGACACTTTTTTTATGTCACTTTTTTTTGCAGAGACGTCGAAATGTACCATCCTACTTTTCTCTACGCCTATGTCGCTCTTCTTCTTCAATGTGGCTTGATCCAAGTGATCGGATGTCTCGGCGCCAAAAACTTATCTGAAAAACTTTTGAGTCTTTATTGGGCTTCCCTCCTGCTTCTCACCTTGGGCGACATTGTCGTCGGACTCTTCTGGGTATTCAAGTTGGATGCAATCAAGACCAATTTAAAAGGTCGTCTAGGTCAAGACTTTATTACAAAATACTCTGTCGATCCACAATTTACAGAAATATGGAATCGACTTCAGGCTGATGATCACTGTTGTGGGGTCAATGGCCCCCAAGATTTTAACCTCCTCTTATCATCAATCCCAGTCAAAACTCCAGCTGGTGAGAATGGTGACCTTGAAGGTCACGCTCCAATGTCATTACCTGATTCTTGTTGTACACTACGAGTTCAACACATCAGTACTCAACCAACGACCAATCGAAAGAAACGAACTGAAATTTCAAGTTTACGAAAGAAACGAAATCGGATCGATTCGCTAAGCTCCTCCTCCTCCTCCTCGAGTGACCAACATGTTAGACATTTTATTCATAAGAACAAAGTCCCTCCTATTAATTTAACCTCCTCGACTGAGACGTCACCAATTGAAAAAATAAGTGAAGAGGAAGTGACTGATGCTCCTGTACCGTTTCTATGTCGTCATTTACCGAAACACGGTGTGTTATCGGAACTTCTCGGAATGACGACAGCACCCGAACTCACTTTTCAATTTCAAGCAGATGAATCGGGTGGTGGTGGACTAGACGAACCACGTCATCGTGTCAGACATATTGACGGTAGTAAACCACCACCATCCCAAATTTCATTCCGTGCCCGAAATCGGGTTCGGGTCTATCGAAACGGTTGTGCTCACAAGATGCTCGAATGGATCGAATGGGTCAGTGGTGTTTTGGCCATACTCGGTTTTTGTATTTTAGGTTTTTCCAAATTTTGCTTCTTAATTATTCTCCGAAGAGAAATAAAAGAAATGATCGAAAAAATTCAAATTTTACGAAAAGAAGTCACGGTGCCACCACCCGGAACGGTACTAGCTCCACCCGGGTATAATAATGGAAAAGCTCGGAATTCTATTCATAAACAATATTCAACTCAAAGTGGGGCCATGTCAACAGTTTCTGGCGTGTCAGTAACTGGTATTACGATCAAATCTCCACAATATTTTTCAACTTTGACATATCCCGCTAATCACCACGCTCCACGAATGAGTATCCATTGTGACCATTACGCCCACCTTGTTCATCATGATCATCATCATCATCAAGCACGGCGACATTCAGCACGATCACTGGGTGGGACGGACGCCTCACTTTTTCAAGGTCATCGAAAGTCACAAAGTCAAAGTCAAGAAACTGTACATCTGAGTCTTTTAATTTCAAATCATAAAAATTCTGATACCAAGGAACGATTTGGTGAAGAATCAATTTCATTCAAAGTCCCTACTCCAGAAGAACGTGAGTGTAAACGAGCCCTTTGGGCCAATCAGAGTCCGATGGAATTAAATGTTAGTGGTGATTCATCAGTTTCTGGTCCAGTTGGGTTTGATCCGGCGTCACCTCCTGGAACAATTTATAGCCAATCTTCCAATTCCCCAGCGCCAACAAGACGACAAGAATTGGTCGAAGTTGATTTAGAAAAAGGGCCACCGTTGTCCAACGCAAGTAGTATGGAAGAACCAGTCAACGCGCCTGCGCTCTCAACTCCCGAACTAAAACGCGACGAGCTGGTGGAACAAGTGCCACTTTTTGAACCAAGTCCCACCCCATCCCACTTAACACCCTACAATTTCAACGGGAACAATAATTTAGACAAGTTGGAAATTGACCCCGACTCCGATTTCGTCATGGCTCTTATTGGTACACCTGTTTAAAAAACTATAGTTCTTCGCTTTGACCTAATTTCATTTGAGCTAAGCGTAATAAGGGCGAAAATTAGAACAACCTAATTTCATCTAAACTTAAAACTTGTAGGTTTTTTAGATAAAAATTAACTTTACTCAAACAATATTAGTTTTAGTTTAAGCTCTTATTTGACAACTATTAATTGTTAATTTGCTCAAGCCGCGGCTTGTTTAAAAAAAAGAAAGAAAAATATTCAAGAGCTTTTCAAAATTTTGTTTAAAAAATTAAGGAACAAAATTTTTTTACACGGACCATCACATCAACCAAAACCTACTATCTTTTAATGAAACCTAACTCATGCGTAAAACACTTTTAATTAATTTAGTCTAATTAGTCAAAATCAAAATTTAGGCCAAATTTTAAGTGGTGCTAGACGTTATGTACCTTTGTGAACAGTCCTTTTATAAAAAAAACGAATGGTGCTTCGTCTTATATTTTCATAGAATTAATGTTAATATTTACCTTAGTCATTCTTCCATATTGGTCCCGTGTGTGCTAAAACTTTATTTGGTCTTCCTTTGGCCCAATTTAAAATGCAGTAATTTTCTAGAACCTTTATGCTTGTGGTCGCGTCGTCATCGTCGTATGATGCTCGACATCGACCGTTGATAAAGTAAATAAGCTTCCAAGAAAAAAAAAACACGTTGTTACTTAAAATTGTCCAAATTAGGAATTTTTGAAAAGAAATTGAAAAATGTGTATTTTAAAACCAGGAAATATTATATTAGTCATTAATATTAATCACTGGAAGTAATTAATAACTGAAGCAATTTTTGTTATAAGTTCAAGGTCACCTGAGCAGACATGTCAGGAATAAATTCCGCAACAGTATTAAAAAAAAATTAAACAAATTCCGTTGTCAAGTGACCTTAACCCGCTAAGTTGTTATGACAACCCACGCTCAACGTCGCTAGGCAACAGAATTGGATTATAATTTCAGCTTTTAGGATGGGACGACCGACAATGCATCCATATGGCTCTCTATGACTTTCCGTGCAAAATCTGTAATCAACGAAAAAAAATAGTTAATGCTAAAAAAAAGTACCTATAGAAAATTATGCGTGTTTAATTTCAAAATGCGAATTTGAGTAAAAGAAAACCAATCACTTTAACTCTTCCATTCTAAACGAAACAACAGAAAATTTCAGTTTTTCACTTTTTCTAAAACGTTGAAAAAAAAAGGAACACAATTTCTCTTGATTGTCAAGTTAATTTTTAATTATCCCTTTCAATCTACAAACTACTACTAATAAAATTCTACTTATTAAGTTATACAGCACTAATTTAAAGCCTCGTCAGGCTTTTCTTAAATGCAATTTACGTCTCTTGGAACAACAGGCGTAGGTCTCAAAATTTTGAAAATGAAAACCCTTGTTTTCAAATTTCAACGTCCAAATTCCATCGTTCCTAATTACACGCACAAATAAACTTTTGCGCGCAATGAATTGCATTATTATATAGAAAATATGTGTGTGTGTGGGGGGGGGGGGGGGTTTACGTAATTACCCATCTTACCAGAAAAAAAAAGTCAAAGATTAAAATTATTTAAGTAAAAATATATAATATATATGTTTTTAAAATCTCAAGTTTTGTTTTTCCTTTTTACTCTCCTTGCTCGTCACCATTTCTATCTTGATCCGAATATCGGTCTTCCTCTTCCTGATCATGTTCCTCCATACCATGGTCATTCTGTGACTCAGGTGCCGGTGGCAAAAATTCTTCACCCGGGTACATCCTCTGGAAGATTTCTCGTCCTTTGTCTACGTGCTCCTTAAGTTCTGTCGAGGCAGAATTACAGTAGAAAATATTAGGATGTTGTGAGTCCTCGTCTCGAATATCATCATAAAAATCAGCAAGGAAGTAAGTGCCATGAAGGACTCGTGGAGTGGCTGGATGAGAAGACGACAGACTAGTACTTGAATCTGTCGTCGTATCACCAAAAGTCACGTACGGTCTAAGTCGTGATTCAACTGTTTCTCTTGGACTTGGATAACCCTCATGGTGAGGCAGGCTTACTTGTAACATTCCTATTGAATCGAATCATAACGAAAGAGAAATGTAAGTTTACCATGAAAAAAAATCGGTGAAAACCTCAATTTCAGTCCAACTTACGAAAATTTTTGGGTGTGGCTAAACTTGTTTCATCCAATTCCACAACATCCATATCGCCAAATCTGTAAATTGCTAGTTTCTTATTTCCTTGGCTCTCAGGTGGCTCTCCAAGATCTTGTCGATCAGCTGTTTCTTCTTTCAATGTTGGACCTCTTACCAAAAGAACTCCACGAACAAGTGTTATTCCTTGGATACATTTTGGACTCTTTCGTCTCACACTGCCCCGTCGCTCAATTTTTACTTCAGGACAAAGTACAAGGTGCTTGGTACGAATATTTACTCCTTCAGTTTCCACTTCCAATATGTTTCCACCATCTTCCTCTACTTCAGCAATATTCTGGAAGGGTCGCTTGAGTATGAACGTTCCACCGTAAATGGCCGAAAGACGACAAAAAGACTGACAAATTTCACCTAATAAAGCATAAAAAAAAAGTTGAATAAAGTCAATCGATCTTAGTACGGTAGCATTATAGTTTGTAAATATTTGAGACTTCCTGGCGTCATATTTGAAAAACAAATATAAAAAAAAACGATACTCACTGACGCCATAAAGTGTCCAAAGAAAAGGGGTTTGATTGCCGTATCGATTGATGGACTGAAGAAAGAGGCGACAGTTCTCCGTAAAACGGAGATTGAAGGCATCGTTCCCTTCCCCCATCTGTAAAGAATCGTCCATCGTTCTTACGGCAGACTGAAGGAGGTGACTCACCTTCCCAGTTAACTGATGTCGCTCTGCTAATTCAGCAAAAGATTTTCGAATAGGAATTGTAGTCTCTTCATCAGCTTTGAGAACAAATTCTAGAAACTTCATCAACCGACGTTTTTCTGCTAATGAAATTGTTTTCGTTGTAAAAATATCCGAACGACTCAATGGTATGGGCTCAATTAGGCCTTGCTGTGGGGGTGGTAGAGTGGCCATTAGTCGATTGATACAAGTAAATTCGAGGTATCGTGAGACGTTGGACTTTATTAGTAACTCAATCACTTCCTCTCTTGCCATTAGTACCTGTGAAAAGAGAATAAAATCAATTTCAATGTTGACAAATGAACGGTCGAAGAATAGACTGCAACGCAAGTTTCATCGAGTTACCTTGGGCACAATGTCAATATTAAATCGTCTATTGAGCGACTTGACTTCCGTCTTGACCGAATCGTCAGCAGTGTACCAATTACTCTCAAGTTCTCGAATATCATTCTTCCAAAGTAAATTGTCTTCTTCACCAGAAAGTCTTCGAAAAGTACCAATTCGGTGATGATCGTCGACGAAAAAAGTTGGCGGTGTTCTTGCAAAATCACCCGAATCCCATTCATTCCACGGTAAGGTAGCCCATTTCCCACCGTAATAATCTCTCGGGTCAATATGCAATACGGAGTGACCTTGACGAGCAACTGCTGCTGATACAATACTCTCCGTCACGCCCGTACCAACTACAATTACATCAAAATACCCAGCAGGAAGTATGTCCATCCTCTTCCTCGGTCACGGTCTAACGGTAAAAACTACGAACAGAATAAACTCGTGTTACACAAATAAATTAGGTTCCTCGCAGAGTTTACTATTTCTTACCTTTGTCATATGTACTAATATTACCGTTTAGTTTACTACGTCTGTTCAAATATTTAACTTAAAACTCTTAACATACTAATAGGGTTACTAGCTAGTAAACTTACGTCATAGCAATCGCTACGAGCTACGTGACTAATTAAGTGAGAGCATGACCCTTGACTTACTCAGTAAGATGAAGGTGGTTCGTCCCACGATAACGCACAACGTACAGAACTAAGTTTGTAAACAATGTTGACGCTTGACGATGATGTTGATGTATCGATGATAAAGGCGCGTGTCTCTAGGGATCTGGTAAAAAAAACACAAGATGCTCACATTGTTTTACTCGAGTTTACGTAAATGCGTAATTCTCATACTTTTGGAGTTTTCTTGCTAAATTGTACAATCACCCGAACCACAGATGGGCACATTGTTTTAATCTTCACTTAAAAGTTAAAATTATATATTTTCTTTTTAATTTTTTTTTTAATTCCTAAATTTGAATTATTTGGTACGATCTAAGACGAATAAGGCAGAATCAATACAAGAGTGATATATTATTAATGAGATTTGTAATTTGATCCAAATTTTTCTGATTTTCAGCCTGCGTATCTTGAATCTTCTGTTGAATTCGACCAAGACGCTCATCAAATTCTTCCGACTGCTTCTCGCATCTGTAGTTGTTGTATCGATGACCTGAGACTACGCTCAAATTCTTCTTCATGAATCCCACTACCGTCACCCGATTGACCTCCTTTTTGTAGTCGTAAGTTTTCTAGCTGTTCGATAATTTGATTGGCTTCGTTTTTAAGTGCTACTGTTTCTCTCGCATATTTGAATCGACTTTCATTTAAATTTTCAAAAAGTTTCATTTTAACTTCAATTTGTCCACTTAGGATTTCTCTGTATTGCGTCTTGACTCCTTCGTCACCTTGACTTAGTCGACGACTAAACGTATCCAGGCAAATTTTCAAGAATGAATTCATTTTTTCAGCCAAAGTTTTAGAGTACATTCCACTTTTTCCAGTTCGTCGTCCATGTTCGTCCATAAAGTCCACAATAGTTGACACATAAAGACTAAGCAAGTTTGTTGTCGCTATTTGGTTTAGCATTTCAGCACGTGTCTGTTCTCCAGGACTTGATAACAAGCTCCGGCTGAGTCGTCGATTCCAAATGTCAATGACCTCTAAAAAACTAAAGCCGTTCATTCCTGTTTCACTTGAAAAACGCTTAATTTCTAACGGAATGAGGCCGATGATCAAATCTGATAAAGTATGAACATAATTTTGAAATTCAAGGTCAAGTGCTCTTTCAGTTTGATGAACTAGTGACATTGACAGGGCAGTAGGTCGTTCTGGAAGGGCAAAAAGTCCTAAATTTTCAAAAGCTGACAAGACTTGACGATAAGCATGTTGAACTTCGAGTGGTTGACGAGTTGGGTCAATTTTAAAAATTTGGGTAAAGAGGTTTGTCTGCGAGTGGGCCGTTGGTGGTGGCTTGGACGTGGGTGAATGGTATCCATGCGAAAAGTCTTTAACTCGTAAGTCCATATCGTGAACAAGAAATAGAATTCGTTGAAATTTTGTATCACAATAATTGGTTCCAACAGAGTGAGGCACAATTTGTTAAAGATTTACCCAAATTTAAAAAATATTGCAAAAAAGTAATAGATTCCTTTGTAATTGTTTTGCGTAGATTTAAAATTAGTAGTGAACTGAGACTGAGGCTAAGGGCTGAAACGATTGCATTTTGATATAAAGTAGCTGGTGGTTCCAAACTTGTTTTGGTTTTAAGTAAAATTAAGTAAATTTTTTGTCCAGAAGAATTGACCAATGGGAGTGGTTGCGACCAGATACAAATTCCAACGTGGGGTTCATCTTGAGTTGTAGTCCACTGAATTTCGGGTAATTCGGGACTGTACTGCTCGTAAGATTTGAGTGAGTAAAAATGATTTCCGGGTTTTTTGCATACCGTTGATTGAAATGACAGCAAATGGGTACGTGCCAACTTTTTCAAAAACTTGAAGCAAAATTTCATGATGAAAAACTTGAGAGCCGTCGACGTTGTAGTAAAGAATTGGAATTTCCATGACTATTGGATCAAATTGCTGAAATTGCAGAAGAAAAAAAACGTTGAATTTCTAATATTTCTTAGGCTTTGCAACTAATTTTTTGAATGTGCAAAAAAAAAATAAGTTCAATTACCAAATAAAGATAAAAGTTGGCAGATTAAATATCTGCACTCTTTTTAGCAATCTCTTCACGAGCACTTTTTTTTGTCTAAATCCCAATTGCCAATTTATAGCTTATTAATTTTGGCAAGTACGGTGAACTTGTAAATTTGCAAAGAGTTGACAACTTTTTTGCAAATGAGAAGACTGATGTTAAAGGATGAGCGTCTGTGAGCACATTAAAGGACTAAAATGCGTCGAGGAGATAAAGGCAGTGACCTTTGACCTCTGCAACGAACTTACCAGTTTGAAACCTCTTCTGCGACGAAATAAAGAAAACTCAGGAGGTCAGAGGATGAACTGTGACGAAAGACAGTTGGCAGTTGACCCTGTTGATTAGAAAATGAGTGAAGGTCATTAATTTAAAATTTAAAAAAAAAATTCTTTAATCTTACCCACAAAATTTGAAAAAGGTTCAAAAATTTTCAAAACAAAAATTAGAACACAACTTTGTTCAGCTTAAATTGTAACCAAATCCTGCTAAAAATGTGACGAAAACTATAACAAGTCTAAAATGTTGTGATGCTCAGTAGCTAATAACCTCAAAAAAAAAAGTTAGGATACAAAAAAAAAGTCGAAACTGTAGCCCACTTGACAAATGAACACAAGGCTAGATAATAACAAGGAGAGAAGTGATTAGCAGTGACAACTTTTTTGTCAGCCGTTCAACTCACTCGCCTACGTATGTTATCTTTAACAAAACATTTCTAGTCAAGTAAAAAAAAAATATTTATCAATTCATTCCCTTTTTTAAAAAATTTTCAACTCTCTCTAAAATATACTGTTTTTTTTTTGTTCCAGGAAGAAAACTGAAGTGCTGATAAATTTAGAGACTGGAAAATTTTGAATAAGCTTATAATCTCATTTAATTTAAAAAAAAATGCATCAACACGTCTTCGAAAAAAAAGTTCCTATTTCAGTTTAATTACGCCAGTGGGCGTTAAAAATCTATGAATTAATAAGTTTTTTTTGTTAAAGAGTATACAAAAAACACTACTTAAGTAGCCTGTTTTTAGTGTTTTTGCATACTCTTTTAGCAAATTTTTTAGCAATTCAGATCTGTTTTTATTCCAGCAGCCTATAAAAGTTAATGTTCGCCATGCTATTTACTCTTGAGGCAAATAGTGTGCATTAAAATTTTCCTCTATAACAAAGAAACGCCGAGGAAACCTAAATCATTCACAATGCCTTAAACATAGTCTAATTTAATATTTTTCATAATTAATTCTAGGTAATAATAGAATTTTTTTTTAAAAAAAAAATTAAATTCCCAGATCGTTAATTTTTTTTTATCTTTTCCATTAACGACATATGAATAAAATTGTGGTGCAGAAGTTGTTACTTTCGTACCATCGAAACAATTTCACAACAACAGTTTTTTGTTCTCATAGAAGTCGAAATTTTTTAATTTTAATTAATCAGTTCCGCAACTCGTCAAATTCATAATTAATTTCCAGTAAAAGTAATTTGTCATTTGAAATTACGTAGTTTACAAATTACGTCACGAAGAACATAAAAATCCTTGCAAAAAATACTTTGTTCCAGTCACATTTCAGTTGGCGCATGCTCACAGACCTTCAGTATAACCTTATTTCTGAGCCATGACGCATATGAGTGACTTCCTTCATTCCCACCCAGAACTTGCGATAAAAGAAGAACAGTTAAAAGAACTTGTTGAAATTGTTCGTGAAAAAATTTTGGGCAAGATTTTTCATTTTTCTGATTATTATATTTATTAATTCATATTTAATAATATATACTTTTGACTGAAAACTTTTTACTTAATTGCAATTGATTTAATTTAGCTTAATTTCACTTAATTTCAGCCAGTCAAGAACAATTTGCTCTGAGTCCAAAAACAGATTGTGACTTTTTAATAAAATTTATTCGTTGTAAAAAATATCAACCTGATGAGGCAGTCAAGTCAATTCAACGATACTACAGAAATGTTTATATGAATCTCGACATTGTCCAGGGCGTACATTCAAGAGACTTTGAATCAATTTATGTACAAAATATGACACGTCTACTCAA
>JABASK010000838.1:0-11696 GCA_019776465.1 Rambutanura hunanensis | reverse complement strand
CAAACAAACAAAACGTCAGAAACGGTATTATTAAATGCTACACTGTAAACAGCGGAGAAAGTGCAAATGCGTTAAGCGGATCACAGACACAGATGGACAAATGGACAATGGAAGATGAAATAATAATTTGCCAGATTCGAATATGTACCGTTAACAGGAGCCGCCGGTAAAATTGAGCTTGATCAGCTGAAAACCAGAGGGCTCCTTCCAGGCACTGCCAGCTCGTATACCAAGCTTGTTCGTAATGTCACCCATCAGCAATTGCTTGTTATCTAATTGCGCCACAATTACGTAGTTCCCTTTCAACTTTCAACAATGACTTGAATGAACTGAATTGAACGTAAATGTTGAATTGAGTGATAACGTTTTTATTAGTGTAAAGGAGAGAATGGGTCAAGTCTCGAAGGCAGCCAAGTCACAATAAGGGACAGACGAAAATTATACGAACATTGACAAATATTGACTACAATTTCTAAAACACAAGTTAGCACCTACAAAGCTACCTAGCTCTTAACCTTCCCTAGAAGTAACTAATAATAGATAACTAGGGTTAGGACCATTGATTTGTGAAACCACGAACAAACTTACCCGGGATGAGTTACTTTGCATTGTTTTGGTATAAGGAATTTTCTGAATTTGTAAAAAGACAAGGAAAGATAAGTTAAGTTGAAAATTGTTTAGGCTTATTTAGAATTAAGGATTGATTTTTTTTGAAAAGATCACAGGATAGACCCAAGGCCAAGTGAGCTAAAAGATTCTAGTAATTAAGTAAATCATCAAATGTGGCAGTAATTACTGCCATATACAAAGAGTTAGGTTATTTAGTTAGGTTTAGGTGAAAAAGGGTTAAATAGCAGGTTTTTATAAAGGAAGGAATCAAATGATTGATTAGTACGATGATTTTAACACCTTATTTGATACCATTGAACGTTTACATTGTACACCAAAAGCTATTTATAATAATATTCTAAGTTGTAATTAACTTTTGACATTTTTACATACATTTTTCTGATTTAACAGTTAAGCACTAGGTTTCGGTTCAAAAAATTTGTTGGTTTCATCATTTGTATTTTGGTTTTCATTTTAGGTTTTTGTAAATATATGAAATAGGCCCAATAAATTTTCACTCCCCCCCCCCCGAATTTGGAGATGTTTGATTTTGAAAACGAGAACGTTTTGTTTTTACTTGCGTTGTTTCTTCTTAATTATTGTGCGTGTTCGTGTCCACAATCCGTTACGCTGATGACCATATCTTTCAAATCCAGGCTCATAATTGATGTGGGAGATTATAGACGTAGAAAAGTAAAGGGAGGTCAAGGGTCATCAGCTAGGTTGAGGTGAATAGGCCATTTTGACTGAAGATGGAAGGGAAGTCACTGTCGGGGAAAGTGATAAAGTGAAAGTTGGAGAAATTTTATTCAATTGATTTAATGTTTTTGGCAGGATGACTCGGTCATCCATCACTCTTCAATCAGTACTGTCTAGATAGAGGGTCATTGGAAATCTTTTCCATTTTTTTTTTGGCAGGAAAGTTTGAAATAAAAGGTAAAGTCAGTCGGAAAAAAGAGGATGAATGTTGAATACTGAAGGAGGAGGAAGGTTATTGATTGATGACTTTCAAGCGTATTCAGTTTCGGTGGAGACACTTCTGTCCAAGAAAGTTCTACCAGGATGGGTATGTGGGGGTAGGTCATCATCTTCTCCAGGATTTCCACTTTCGGACCCACGGTGTGACCCTCCAGGAACTACTGACCCACTTTGTGAACCTCCACCAGTAGTAGTACTGGAGTGAGCGTAGGCAAGACTTTTTTGGTAACTGAATAATTGTCTCTCCAAACTGTAGTTTTCTGCCTGCAAGGCTCCAATTTCTTTTCTACAAAGACAAACAAGAAAACGAGTTAATGTTCAGGGTAAACAACGAGAAAAAAAAATTTACCTTCCCGTAATCGCAAAGAAAATCTATGCAAAAAAACAGAAAGTCTATGGGAAAAACTTGATTTGTTAAATTTTGTAAACCCAATACTGTTTGTGGGCAAATTCGTCGACCGCAGAATAACACTCAAACAAATGTATCAATATAGAACAAAAATGGGTAAAGAAAATTCGTAAGAACGCGCTAGTTTCATAAAATTATCTATATTTCGTTAAAACTGCACTCTTTTTTAAATCACCAGATTTGACAAATTTTAAATTTACATCATTTTTCAATCTACAAAATTGTCTCAACAAATTTGTTCGTTGACGAGATTGACATGCGTTAAAATGTTAGGTGAAAGTTAATCTTCTTGTCCGCTCATAATTCTTGATTTTGAAGATGACTTCCATAAAACCCGGGCTTTTATTTAGACTCTCTACAAATGAAAAGTCGTTCGTTTCTACTCATTTTTAAAGGTTTTGAGGAGTAGCAACAAATTCCCGGGGACCAGATGGGTTCCCCGGGGATATGGGATTCGAGTTTTGTGCATTTGAATGCTTGGAACTTGACAGCAACGGAGTAAACCACGAATACTAACGAAAACACCAAATCGAAAAATGAAATTGAACAAAAGTAACAAAAACCACAAGAATCATTCTCAATTCTAGTTAAGATTGAACCCCAAATCCCCTAGCTTCCATCCCCGACGGGGTTGGCTAGCGAAAGGATCTGCTTTCTGCTGTAGTTTTGAAGTACTACGAAAGTTTTTCACTATTTACCTTTTTTTTTGTTACTCAGCAGATGTATTATAAGAAAAATAACGGTAAAGGTGACGACCTTTGTGTGTAAAAATATAGAAGATGTATGAATTTTAATTTAGTTTAATGGCTCCCTTTTCCTACTTTCCTTTTATGACACTTCAACGGGACAGAAATTCCAGGGCATTTGAGTATTACTGGAGAAAGTTTAGGACAAAAATATTTGAGTTCTTGAAAAAAAGTTGTGAAAAAGCTTCTCTTTTTTTTTGGAAAATACTAGATCCTTCTTTCTCCCGTTTCTTGTCAAATGTATTGTCGTCATTTTTTGAGCTTACCGCATTTTGGTAGTTGTGAATTCGAGTAACATCGTCGTACTTGTGGTAAGTCGCTTGAAAAAGTAAGTACGACTCTCCCCATTCAATCTGAACACGAACTGCATGTTTGTCATTCAAGTAAAAACTAGCAGGATCTCGAATCTAGAAGAAAAAAAGTAAAAGATTGGATTTTTTTTTCAAAAAAAAAACTGTTTTTTTTTCTTCTTTGTTCAAAGTTGAAAATCTTTCAAAATGAGATTAAATTTCAACCTCATAGTTTTTTTTCTTTTGGTTAATTTTGAAGAATGGGACAGAGTAAACTTTTTTTTTTAACCAAAAAAGTTTGGTAAAAGTTTCTGCGCTCAGAAGGATTTTAAATTGAGAAGGAATTAATTAGGCATGATTTAAAGTGGAAGAAAGTGAATCAAGTGAAGCGGAAGGAACTTTTTAGTTTCGTACCACTTTTCTTTTGCTTCTTTTTAAATATGCAACAGTTTCCCCGGATCCACTTCTCTTTTTTTTTCTTCAAATTCAAATTCGTCAGTACAAAAGGTAAAAAGAATATTTTTTTTTGGAGAGCAAAGAAATGCAATGAAGCGAGATGCAATGGAGCGTAGCAACGAAATGAAAGTATAAGAAAGCTTTTTATCCTTCAAAATCCTACAAATTTCCTTCATTCGCAGTCTCTCACTTTATATTACGGTCATTTCATTTTGAAAAGCTTAAAAAGGCAAGTTATAATGACAAGATATAAAATTTGTATAGAAAAAAGTATATAAATAATAATGACAAATACTTATGAGCTGACAGGCTAAGTAGGAGTACAAGCTAATAGACAATTTAATGCTAAATGGGCGGACGATCCTTAATGGACCTTTAGAAAGCTCAGGTTTTTCATCGCAAACTCAATAAACGCGTATGAATTACAACGGTTATAGCATACAAGCTCAAGGTGGGCGTAGATTCGCACAGAGAATGGACTCATACTGTTAGTATTTTTGGGTCCATTGTCAATATCTCTACCGGTCCATTATCAATTTGGTCCGTTAATTCGGTTCATAAGTGCCTGTGCTACAATCTCTTGTAAACATTTTGAATTCACGGGGTGGTCCACCATTACTACCATACACGTTCGATACTGCCCCGTCCATTAAAATGTGGCCCATTTGTACGTAACGTAAGTTAACAAGGTCGCTTACCTCTTTAACCGTGACATCAGTTTCCATGATGATCCCATCGTCCACATCTTCCTGGACTATAATAGTGTGAGTAGGGCGCATGCG
This sequence comes from Rambutanura hunanensis, assembly GCA_019776465.1. NCBI lineage: Eukaryota > Metazoa > Arthropoda > Collembola > Poduromorpha > Neanuridae > Rambutanura > Rambutanura hunanensis. The sequence goes on along the minus strand of JABASK010000838.1, from coordinate 7,426 downwards.
TAAAGGCGATTGGGTCAAGAAGGCCGGACTTGGAGTTAAAGCGCAGCAAGTACGCGCTCCAGGAGACATAACGAAGATGCTAGAAAAATTCAGGCTTCATCAAATATGCATTTTTCATTTCATTTTTTCAAATTTCTAAATGCCGAAACTCGTGTTTGGATTCTTGCTTATTAGGTCGACAAGGGACAACAGCTAACCTAATTTTTTTTAACTCCGTGGCATTTCGCTGCATTTTTAACAATTTCTTACATTTCGTGGCACATTGTGAACATCTTTGTACAAGAGGCGCACCCGTAGAGTTTCAGAATGCGTATCAGCCTCCATTGTCCACATTTGCTTGTCTCTATCGTAACACTGAGCAGGTGGACTCGTGCTCGTCAGCGGTCCCAAACCAATGCCACCACTTAAAGTAGTCCCACAAGTATTTGGAACGAGAGAGACTTCGCTCAACGTATTGGCCGTGACCATTTCCAGGTGAATACGAAGAAAGCCCTGGAAAAATAAGAAAAATAGGTTGTTTTTTCTATTTAAAAAAAACGCAAGAAATCGGTAGAGTTGTTACGCGATGTATCAAGTCGGCCAATCGTATTCGCGGTGCCCATCCGTAGCTTTTACCGTCCGTATCCGATATATCGTCGAGAAGACCAGAGTCGATCCGTCGCTCTCCCTCACCAAGTACCATCATATAACGAACTCGACATTGATGATCGAATCCAGTTAGTCGACTGAGAAAGACCAAAAGACGTTCTTCTGAAGCATCACGTCCATTCGGATAAACCCCGATATTCCAATCGAACCCACCAAAACTAAAAAATGTCGTTTCAAGTTTCGGATGTTGAATTTGATTGGCTAAACGAGCTGCAGCTGTTGGTGACTTATAGTTAGTCATGTAGTCTTTCGAATTCACGGTTGGCATACGAAGTTCAACTTCGAAGAGTGTCCGAATTGAACCGATTGAAAGTTCGATTTGAAATTCGCCATTTCGATCAGCAAAATTTCGTGCGTGAAGATCTTGGACGGGAATATACCGTCGATTTCCTTGTGCTGGTGAGTCAAATGTAAACTTGACTTGCTTCCCACAAAAAGTTTCGTTGGCACTAAAATGTTCACGATTGAGAAGTGTAAAGGAAAAGTCGACATAGACACGCATTCCTTCGGATGGATTTCTCCAGACCAAGTAGACTCCAAGGACTTTGTCCGTACGTGAGAATGTTATGGCCCATTTTTGATATCCGTACACAAATTCTTTAGAGGTCACGTCACGGTGGAGGTCACGGGTGACGGATTTGGTCACAACGAAGGTGAAGACGTGCGTGTTACCCCGATCAGGTAATTTGGCAAAACGGTACAACAGAGACATTTCACATGCCTCCCCACCTACCCCTCCTCCTGTCAAAAACAAAAACGTCAAAAGTACACAATGTTGCGAAAAAGTAGGGAGGGTGTAGGAGTTTTAGCGAATCCTCTTTTCGCGACACCACAAACAGCGACGTTAAAAACGACTACAAGTTCCTTAATTTTTGTTCTTTGCGCGCCATTTAAAAGTTTTTCCTTCGTTTTTTTTTCGCGCCTTTTCTTGCCTCGGTTTGGTTTTCCATTTTTTTCGTTTTGTATTTTCGAACTCGTTCCGTTTGGTGTTACGACTATTGTTTACGACCTGTCTCAGTGTTTGGACTGAATTTCCCTCCTCTTCCGTACTTTCGTTTTCCTAGGAGGTGAAAGTGAAACCGAATTTTCGGTTTTACTTTTCACTACGCACCATTCATGGGAGTTTGAGGTTCGCCGCACGTTGCAGTTCGAATTGAGTCGAACCGATCGCGAACCGCACCGAACAATTGTTCGGTGCGGTGCTGTACGCTGTATAAGTTTTTTAGGTAAAGTGCGGTACGGCGAGGTTCGCTATTTGTGATCGAATGTGCGGGTGTGGTGCGGCACTACCGGCTTGACTTGATGGAACGGAGCGGTGCGGTGCGTGAACACAGTGGGAGCGGTTCGTTTAGTGCGCCGAACCCGAAAGTTCCATTCCGGCTGGTTTCTCTTCTAACCGCGGGTTGGACGTAAAATTTCGTACTGGCGACTGTTTTAATTGCATAATCTCATAAAAGCAAACGCATGGATGCGATTAGAATAGGCCAGACTCATAGTGACTTGTTCTGTAACCGCAAAACTAGTTTGATTATTAGAATTTAGTTTCAACTTCCAGACGTGAATAGCTATTGGGTTAGCAACAACATGACTGACGAAGAAGAAACGTTTTGTCACAGTAACAGCCCCCTTTCAGAAAATTTTGTTGAAGAGTTTAGGCTCGGACTAGTTGATCATGGGTATTCAATTAAGACAAAGAATGAAAATTGTATTTGTTAAAAAAAATTTTAATATGTTTTGTAATTCAATTTGCCTAAGGCACAATGCACAAGATATTACAATCATCGACGAGATTCCTACCTCTTCGGGGAATTCACTAAGATCGAGCAAACGCAAAGCAGGGCCACTACGTCAACGAACTCTTGAAGGGAACGTAGCTATTCCAGTAGTTGTGTTTTCTAATCCTCACCTGACACCACACTTCAAGCCGTTAGATGAAGTAGGTGGTAAAGTACGGGTGCAGTGTCAAGTTGTCAAGAATGATAAGATCTGTGGTATTATCCTGAGCAAGCAGAAAGATACGAATTTCAACCTGAAACGACACCTTATGGTAATTAGTATGCAACCGGATACAAAAGCGTGTTTTATGTTCTTAGCATAAGTTAACATCCTGTCAATATCTATACGTTTTGATAGGCCGTACACCAAATTCAACTGAATGATGACTCTGCTGTTCGAGACCAACCCAGAATTGAATCTCACATGGCATGCCCAAGCTACCCACTTAATCATCCACTTCAGCGTCGATTTGACTATGATATACAAAATTTGATTTGCCTTGATGGTGTGCCACCGAATATTGTGGAAAAACCTGCATTTTGGAACATGATTCTCAATCTTGATCCTAAGCTACGGATCAAATATCGAAAAACGTACATGAATCAAATAAGGAAAGAAGTGGCTACAACAATTGTTCCCGGAATTGCTCAGATGCTAAACGAGAACAAACGTAGAAACACTCATTTCACTTGTGATATTTGGTCCACTCGTCGACGTGAAGGGGTGTTCGGAGTTAAAGTTCACTTTATTGATAAAGACTGGACTTTAATATCAAAGGTTATCGGATTTCATAAAATCGACGTAGCACACACCGCTGACAATATAAAAGATGCGTTTCAAGAGGTTCTTGATGCTTACGATGTTCCTATTTCGCAAGTAACAAGTTCTAAACATTTTAAAATCTATTTCTATCAAATTATGTATGTAATGTTCGCCACTAGTTTAAATACGGCATTTACGAGAATACTGCTTAATTTCAGGTAGGCGTCGTAGTAACCGACAATGCGAGGAATATGATAGCTGCTGTAAATTTACTATCAGTTGTGGATGATGTTGAGATCATGAATTACGCTGACTCAGTAGAAAATGAAGCCGACGATAATTTAAACGGAGCATATGTTGACTCAGACATTGAAGAGACTCATGGACTTGAAAGTGATGAAGATGATACCTCTTCTCAGTCTACGTATCTTTCTGAAGATCGCCCTGAAGGAATATTTGGGCATCATGGATGTATTGCTCATACCATTCAATTGGCTGTGAATGACGCCCTGAAAAATGATCAAACTGCGCGTGACTTTATAAATTTTGTACAGTCGGTAATGGTATTCTTTAAAAGGTCAACCAAATGGTCAGACGAATTGAGGAAGCTTACTTCTCTTGACGTTTATAATCCTTGTCCTACTCGTTGGAATGGCGTTCTTGATATGCTAAATCGATTTCAACAGGTGAAGTTGAATAGTTGAATACTTTTGTTTTTGATATGTTCCTGTAAAACATCCTACTTCTATTTTAGCGCCCATTTTTTGCAGCAGTGAGAGACGTTTTGGACTTAGTTCATGAACTACCTTTCGATGCGAAAAATTCTCCGGGTAGATTAACGGTTGACTTTTTAACGAAGGCGGTCGAACTTCATTTACTCTTGCGACCAGTTGGAGATATAACGGACACGCTTCAGCAAGATACCGTGACAGCTAACAACGTGATCATATCTCTTGTATCATGTGTGAAACGTTAGTAATTATCACAATTACTGAGAAAATCGCTTGTAGGCATATCCATTTTCTTTTGTTTTATCATTAATTTTTCCGTTTGTAGGCCTTCGGGATGTAAATACAACACAGTTCAGTAGTTTCAAAGTTCTACTCCTTGAAAATTTTTCGAATCGTTTTTCGGAAACTGTTAAGAAGGAAGACTTCATTATGGCAACATTTCTAGATCCACGACAAAAATATGGAGTCTTTGAAGGTAAACAAGTGCTTTTTTGTATATCTTTTGATTACATTTATAGGTTCGAATAATCTTACTTTTAGACTCGTATTCTGAAGACTTCGAATTGCCTGTACCATTAGCAACTTACGCACACGACGTTGTTGAATTAAATTTTAACAGGGAACATGAAGGTGGATCAGTTCAACGGGTAGATGATTCACAACACGAGAGAACGAGTCAGGTGCGGACTCTATATGACAATCTTCCCGGCTCAAGACGAAGTGCTAGTAGAACCTTAGCTGAACTTGAACGTTACGTGAAAGAGGGACTAAGTGACCCCGAGGAGGAACCATTGCAATACTGGAGGCTAAGTGCGGCGAAGTACCCAGTATTGTCCGAACTCGCTCGACACTATTTAGCAATTCCGGCATCTACTGGATCTGTTGAACGATTATTCTCAGTTGCAGGGTGGCTAGTGAAGGCCAGGAGAGCTCGAATGACTATGGAAAATCTGTGCAATATCCTGTTGCTTCGGGACTACAGGAAAACTGCTGTTCTTAAAAAACTGCGTGATAATTTTGGAGCAAATGAAGCGCCAGTGCGCAAAAAGAAAAGAAGGGACTGAAGTTTAGTAGAAACCTTAGCTTGAACTAAATTGTATCAGTAGAAAATAGTTATCTTAAAGAATGAGTCTAGTGAGGGATTGATTCGAAGTAACAAATAAATTTACTGTAACAGAGTAGATAGTAGAATGAACAGCCAGTCATTATTCTTGTATTGACGAAATCGTCAAGTTTGAGATTTTCTTTTCTCCGGCAAAAGCTTGTGGTTTTTTAAATGTTTCAAGAAAAATGTCCAGACCCATTTTTGTAGAAATCTGTCATGGTTCACAAATTCTCCGCGTGGGGAAGTTGGAAATGGGCTGTGTTGTGAATGACGCCCTGATGGTTGCTTGTGCCAATTTTTAGGAAATTCTGACCTCTTGGTCAAGCACTGTATTGACGAAATCGTCAAGTTTGATATTGTACATTTGGTTTCTTATTTATTGATAATTGTACTTACAAGTTAATCTCTAGTTAATAATTGTATCTTTTTGTATATGTATATTTCATATGTTTCTACCGGAGTATTACCTTTCAGATGATTGGTATTTTAGAATGAATCTAAGTTATTGCTATTGAAAGGGATGAATATGCCCCTGCCTAGACAGTGTGTGAATGACTCGTACCTGTTGACATAGGAGGGGTCATTTCCACCCTTTTGGTTGAGATAGGCAAAAGTGCAGACTCCTGCCATCCAGTGGAAGAGTAGGAACCGAGAAGCGTGCGAGCACCCGCAATAGTAAAAGATAGTGTACATATTGTAGTATTCGAAAATAGGACGTTGTCGAGACAAGATCCTCATGTAACACAAGTCATTTTTGTTAGAAATAAAAGATCTAGTTTTCGTTCCCGTGATTAATCGTTTTGAAGTCTAAAGAAGTTATTGAGAGTCCAGTCAAACGAATTATTCACTGATCTTTTGATTTCATCAGTCGTTTCGTCAACTGATTTTGAATCGTTCAATTACCAAAAATACAATTCTTTAGAGAGACAATTTTTATCATGTTTTGTGGATTTAGTGGGTTCACTCGCACCTTCAAAGAGCGCTACGTGTGCGAGCTGTGCGGTGCAGTACTTTAATACGAACGTTCGGAGCGGTGCGGAATTATTTTTTTAGCTTTGATGATCGGTGCGGTGTGGTGCGATTTCTAATTTAACCAGTTGCTGTTCTGTGCGGTACGGATCGGTTGTTATTTCTGATGGTTCTAGTTCGGTGCGACAATTACCGCAGCCTCCGCACTCGTACGCGAACTGTACGGCGCACCTCCAACTCCCAAGTTTGCTACGCACTATAAGTGTGGTTATAAGGTTAGTACCTTTAACTAGCCCGTTAACTTGTCAGTTTGAAAGCCCTGAATTTTGTGAGTGTGGTTAGATTTCCCAGTGGGAGAATTTAATTCGTCTTCCCCACTAACTTTGAAGAGTTCACTTGAACTCTAGAATNCTACGCACTATAAGTGTGGTTATAAGGTTAGTACCTTTAACTAGCCCGTTAACTTGTCAGTTTGAAAGCCCTGAATTTTGTGAGTGTGGTTAGATTTCCCAGTGGGAGAATTTAATTCGTCTTCCCCACTAACTTTGAAGAGTTCACTTGAACTCTAGAATGACCTCAACTTACTTCCACTTCCGAACAATCAAAACAAGACCGTTTTCCTAAACTTTTTCCCACTGGGATTCGCGTCCAGTCTACTATCCTATAGTTGTACTACTCACTCAAAAAATGTTTTTTTTTCCTCTAGAATACCCGAATTCGGTTCGGATTTCTTGGTCGAGTTGGAAAATCATCATTTTTACAAGTGGTTTTGATTTAGTTCGGGACAATTTAACACAAAAAATGGGCGGTAATCCAATCTTTTCGTCAAGGTTAAAGTCTTATAAGGTCATCACGAGGTAAGAGTCTAAAAGTGGTTCCTTAATTAACTTCTTATCACGTCATGCCAGATATCAAAGGACTTTCTTCCAACTGTCAACTGTTCCTTTATTATGTCTGCTTTCCCAAAGAAAAGGTCTTGGACAAACGAAAGTTTCACTTTTTCCGTCTTTCTCCATCAGATTTTTTTGCCTTAAGCTTAAAACGAAGGGAAACATTAAAGAATTTTCTCTGAGTGCCCCAAGGATACTTTTGTCTAACTTTACCGCAAAAAAACGGGATGAGACGTCGTAAACTAGTAACGGCAGTTACCTAGTTACGATAGTTGTAACCATGTTAAAATGGTCAACGTCATTAACAGCTACACTTTTCTATATTTTTTTGCCCATTTTTTATAACAAAGAAATACTTTTGTGCACAAAGACTAAACGTTTTGAAATTGACCCTTTTGTCGTTGACTAACTTGTCGATCTGAATGAGTTACAATACACTTTATTTTTTTCCGTAACAGGTTTGGTTGGAATCACAAATTGATTTCGTCTAATTTCACCTTTTCCGAAGAGGATTTTGGCTTAATTGAAACTTTTGGCCAAAAAGG
>JABASK010000837.1:0-11702 GCA_019776465.1 Rambutanura hunanensis | reverse complement strand
TAGCGAGATAAAGCAATTGACCAACATCAAGGCGCTGTGGAGCAGTTGGAAGCAAAGAATCGTTTTGTCTTAGAAATTGACACAGGTCGCCTAATTCTAAGAATTCCAACAGAACACAAAATGGCTCTTCTTCTGTGCATGCTCCAAGAACTTGGGCAACGTTAGGATCTTCAAGGGAAGAAAGTAGTCGAACTTCTTCCAAAAAGTCGGATCTTCAAAATTTATTTCAAAATAACAGTTAGCTCCTGTGTACTTTCTAGAGAAAATCTTTTAACATTTAAAATATTTGTCATTTACTTGTCTTTTTCACTGGAATTCTTCAAAAGGTGTTTGACCGCCACCAGTGTGTTGTCACCTCGACTTGTTTCCAGCTCGCCAATGAAAACCTTTAACAACGAGCATTATTTTTCAAATTACGCTTTTAAGTAATTAAACTCTTCATAATTCATCTTACTGTGCCGAAAGCTCCGTCTCCCAGTTTTCTGAGCATACGCAACTGATGTTTCGGTATTTCTGGAATTCCCAGTTGTCTCAGGCTTAGTTGCGTCGCGAGCATGCGCCCAGGTGCAGGTGAATTTGGAACACGCTTTAAAGGACTGAGCGTTGGTGGAAGAAGTTTCCCAAGTTCGTTTGGTACGGCATATTCGTACTCGTTAGAAGAATCTAAAAATAAAAGTAGAACGTAAGTCCATCACCTTTCACCCATGTCACTCCACTTTACACCTTGAGCCCATTAATCTTGAGTGAAACAGGAGAAAAATGGCGGCTCTAGAAATCTAAAAGAAAAATCCCACAGTATTTTTACGTGAAATACAAGTCATTTAAAATTTCCCGTACTCACGCCAAAACCAAATCAATCACCATCGTTTCCCCTTGGGTTGTCACATTAGCTTTTGGCATTGGCGCCTCTAATCATAACAAAAGACTTGCACGCGTGGATTGAACTTTTTCCGTAATTTGATACCATCAAACTTTCCTTGGCCTCTAACCTTCTATTCCTAATCACTTCCAAAACTTTCGTTGGAACCATAAAATTTACAACAGGAGAAATTCCGGAAAGGGTGGTAGAATTGGCTGACATGTCGTTTTCCTTGCACATGCACATCCCATTCGTCCCCTTGTTTTTCGAATAGGGAAAATAGCCAGTGATAAAACAAAGCCTTTTGCTATTTTCTCCATTTCTTTGCATGCCATCCATAATCATAAATTTAGCTTTCCCTTCATCATTTTCTACAGCTCTGAGAGTAAATGAGGCATGGGGAATTTTATAGACCCAAAACAACCTTCCGGGAAACCGCGCACACAACAAAAAGACGAGTGAAAAAAATCACAGCGTGGTGTCTTGCGTTCATAGATTTAACTTGTAATTCTTCATTAACCAGCAACGTCAACTGTTTGTCGCTACGACCAGCGTTGGATAACTAGTGTGCAAGTGATAGATAGCGAAATCAAACTCTAACATTAGAAACTATTGCTTTGGTATTTACTACCTTTGTAATGAATTTTAGGTTTAGACTATTCTGACCAATAATAGTTTTTACAAAATACCAATTTGATAAAACTCAATTTTCTGAAGGAAGATATGGTGTAGAGAAAATTATTTTGTGAAAAGTGCTTTGAAAAGTGGAGCATATTTAATTGAATGTTTTCTTCAGGCACGCAGGTATTTATTTTTGTGAGGCGTTCCGCTTTCACACAATGACGTCAGTTTTTTGTTGATGGCTATTCCACTTCATCATAAAACTAGTTTCGCTTTGTTGCATTGAAAGCTATGGTTATGTGAAGCTATGGCTTGAAAATACAGAGAAATGACGATGCGTGTCCGGGGTTGTGAAACTTTTATGTTTGGTGCCATGAGAACAGACGAGCTGTTGATTCTTTTCCAAAATGAAAGAAGAAAGAAACGGCCTTTTCTATTGTCCAAGGGCGAGGCGTTTTTTTTTTCGTATACTTTCTCCCAAGTTGACGAAAGTTACCTTGAGCGTCGGAAAGAATAGGCGCGTGCAGAGAAATCATTAGATGAATTGTCATTCCTTCCTTCTTTGCCCTTCACTCTTCTTTTTCTCCTCTCCAATTACGATAGTCCCTTTCCATAAATTGTTTATTAGGCACAAAATACAAACACTACTCAACCCTCAGTCGTGTCATTTCTCCTTCGCTAATGAAATTTTAGTCAATTTTGGGAATTATAACCAAGGTGTGAGACAGTCAAGCTCAATAACCTAATAACATACAAATTTAGCTTATTAACATCATGTTATATCCAAAAGTCTGTTTCCTTATGAATAGAAAACTTTTACTGGTTATAATAAGCCATGGTAAGAGTGAATATTTCAGAACCTTAATTCACCCATTAGCCACTTGCCAAAGATTGACTGCAGCTTGTATTTTTTCTCTTCGAACTTTAAATTTGTGAACTATGCGTGCATTTTTTCGTGTAAAGAATTTTAAAGTGAACCCGAATAGAATGAAGAAGAAGCGAGGTAGAGAGTAATGACAGGCAAGTGGCATTTTGCATTAGCAATCAAGCGTGGTGAGAATCGAATTGAAAAATGAGGAAGGGTAAATGGAGGAATTATCAAGAGAGCACAGAAAGAATAAGTCCAAGGGTGTGAAAATGCGCCGCTTGAATTTGAATTTTCCCGCGCTCGCTTCTTCNTAGCAATCAAGCGTGGTGAGAATCGAATTGAAAAATGAGGAAGGGTAAATGGAGGAATTATCAAGAGAGCACAGAAAGAATAAGTCCAAGGGTGTGAAAATGCGCCGCTTGAATTTGAATTTTCCCGCGCTCGCTTCTTCTCGTAGGAGGTCATATGGAACGAAAAAGTTCGAAACCCCTAAACAACGTTTATCCATCAGAAAACACTTGGAAGTAGTTGAACCAGAAATGGAATTCAGTTACTAATACTCTCTACTACTTGGCAGAACAACCTTCTAGTAGAAGCTTCGTCTATTGGCAAGAAATTCAATTCAGCTCAAAACTTCTTTCGTTATTTTCAAATGCAAGACCATGCTCACACCAAAATCGATTGTTTTAGTTTTCGAGCACAGAAACAGTCGTTGACATGTTCCGCGGACAAGAGGCCGATACTGGGTGTTGGAACACCGATTTTTTTAAATTGAATGTTCGTTCATGAAATTGAAAATTTTTGTCGAGACCCTTCTGGAATCTCATTCTGATACAAGTATCTCCCTTACAAAATGTACATCTTTGAAAAATGATTGAAAACTGATACACAGTTTTTGTTCCGTCTAGAATAATGCATCTGTTACTTGCCTTTCACAGGCGTCCACTTCAAATCAACTCAAGTGAAAAACTGGAGAAAGTATCAGTAGATTTCAATTTTAAAGTGGCGCGTTTCGCTCGGAAATTGAAAACTTTTCTAAAAAAAAAGAGAGGATATTTTTTTTGTGAAAAGTCGAGCTTGCGCAAATTAATCAAAACAAAAATCAGAAAATAAGTTGAGCAAATTTTAGTAGTGGCCGACTCGTAATAATTCGTGTATTTCTTAAGTTGAACGTTGACTAGATTAAATTTCCATAATAAAATTCTGGCTAACCTATTCAACTTCTGTCATCATTTTAGTTCGAAACCTTTGACCTCACCTGTAGTAATTGGCGGCGTTGACCGTGAAACTAAAGATGAACTGTAGTACTCGGCCATTTTATTATCACTCTTTTGTACGTTACTTCCGACAGTTCCCGATTGGCTAGCTGATGGAAAACTTGTGAGTTGCGGCTGATTGAGCGGAATAAAGGGTTCTTGGTACTCGGGTGCGGTTATTTTCCATTTTCCCGTTGGCGGTGGAGCCATGTAACCGAACTCAGTTTCGTTTCCATAGGGTAGCGTTCCAATGTTACTCTCTGGTCGCTTTTTATATCGCCGTAACTTATTTCGAAGAAGTAAGGCCGACAGTAGAAGTAAAAGTACTAGAAGAATGGCCACAAATGAACTTACTATTGCTGTCACTATGATAGCTCCTGAGCTCCATTCACTTTCTGGCAAAAATGTGGTCGTTCCTTTCCCTACAAGAGAAAGTGACATGTTTTGAGTCGTAAATGTCGCTGGGTCGTAAACAAGGGGAAATATAAATCTTTCTTCTTTTAAAAAGCATATCCTCTGATTCACTTTTCTTTACCATTGGATAAGGGTGGAACTCCTATTTGAAATCCATCCGAAGCATCTCGTTGTACCATCACTCCAGATTCTTCTTCTTCTGCCTGTTGCCCACCTATGGTAGTGGTCGTAGTAATGCTTTCATCCGAAAACGTTCCAACTGCGGGTTCTGTTTGAAATATTGGAAAGTCTTGTTTTAGAAATTGTATTCTATTCTGTTAGAAACAGAATCTAAGAAATATGTGCTTATTTTAACAAAAGTAAGTTATTTTTACGAGAGTCAAAGGTCACTTCGCTGATAAGAATCCACTTGGCAGCCCAATACATTTGAATTTTGACGAATCGTCCAAGGCGATGGTGTAGTTTTATAGAAATATTTTTGGGATCTTCGAATATACAGTCTTCCATTGGGTAGTAAGGAGTGGGTTCTCCAGGATAAATTTTCCCGCCAATACTCAACGAAACACGGACTTCTTGGAAAACCTGGAGGGTAGAAATGAAGAATGCAATTCAAATTTTGTTTTTTTACTTTTCGATGAAAACCTAGAAGAATACTAAAAATGGTTGTTGGTATAGTCATTTCGGGCAAACCTTTGGAAGACAGAAAGAAAAATGAAAGTTTATACGGTTAATTTTTTTCTTCGAAAAAAAGAACAAGACTTTCAACGACGTCAGCAACAGAGACAAAAAAAAACTTGAACGTGACAACTTGTCCAAAAAAACGAAGGATTTTTTCAAGGAAATGTTTTTTTCTGGTTCCCAGAGTAATAGTACATGAGATGCTGCTAATTTGCATAAATCAAGGCACTTAAAAAGGCTTCCAACCAGCAGCGTAGTGCTGGTGAGTGAGGGCCATTAGGGATTTTTCTGCAAAAATTCAACACGGAAGCAAAAGGATCATTGTTGTTTTCGTGCTGGAATTTTTTTGTGAGACTAGTTAATAAGACAAATGAAAAAGAAAGTTCGCCTGGTTCTTTGGTACTTTCACTTGCGTGTATACTAGAATTCTTTAAATAAAGGATGATCTGAGAATCCTTCCACCTGAGCCCCACCATCAAGCATACGCCCCACCTGCCCCGCCCCCTCTCATCACTCGGCTTAACGAGGAATAAATTGCCAAAAGACAAGACAAGGAAAATGAAAAAAAACATGCCATTTTCACTATTCCCTTAACAAAGGAAAAGAGAAGCGCTAACGAGAGAATTTTTTAATGACCTCTTACACATGGACAGCTGGGAGGGAACGTACACTTTTACACAAAATTCCAAGACTGGGCAAAATATTTAAAAGAACGCTCATCTAGTGGGTGGAAATTATTGTAGTTGATCACGCTTGTCAAATTTAAACAAAAATGTGCGTCTTGTGACAACTCGTGTCATCCTTGATCCCTTAAAGTGAACAAGTTGTCTTTTAGTTTGGACAGCATCTCAGCGTGTAGTCTGGTCGTCACATGCCCATCTCTGTTCGTTAAGCATCTGCGCTCCTCTTTTAATTGTTTCTGACACTTTTACGACCAAGCATCGTAAAAGTCTAAAGTTCCTAGACGACCACGATCCATGAAGGAATGAAACGAGAAAATCGTAAATTTACATTAATAACGACTATCCAAGTAAGAGAAGTTATAGTCAAAGGACTGGGCGGTCTCTTTCTTGAGAACTTTTTGGAAGTAGGCGCCCATATAAACATAGCAAAAACCATTTGAAAGCTACTACTTTTGTGTTGATTCTTGTTTAAACAGCATAGAAGTAGAAGAACTTTTCCGCCAAAAGGAAATTTTTTGAAGGCAATCGATGGGAAATGAAGATTTAATGGAAAATTCTGGTTTTCACATATACTTAAGTCCAAGGCACTTTTTTCCTCAAATCCCTACACGTTAATACTTTAACACTCATGAATTTTACGGCACTTTTTTAATTAACTCCTTTCCATTTTCTACGATTTGATCGGTTCAAACTCCTTAGTTTTGGTCTCTAGTACGGCCAAAGTAGTAATTAAAGTTGAGTAAATTGAGTCATCAAAACACGGCCATTTAGTTTGAAAAGAAAAGGTTACGCTATTCTAAATACTCTTTAAGTTTGATTGTTTTTTTTACCTGAACATCTTTGGTGAATTGATTGCTTGTGTGGATGTGTATTGCATTGAATTCGCGAACAGTTTCAAATTTGAAGATTAATTCAATCGGATTTTCACTCGACTTGGAATCGTTTTTCCAACCGACCCAGCCTTTACCTTTAGAAATTAATAAAACAAATAAGTTTGTGTCGATTTTTTAAAATTTTTTAAAAAACTTTAGAATTGAACGCTGATGAGGAATGCTGCTCATTTATGTGAAGTTTTGAAAAAGGATTGTGATTTGAGGAAATCAATGATGCGAGTTTTAATACAAGGAGACATTAACGTTCGTTTTTAGTATGTAGTATACTAAAATCCCTTTGGGTTTTACGACTTAAAACGGCGATGAAGTGGAAATGGAACTTGAGAAAAAGTAAAGTAAATTGGTAGAGTGCATTGGGAAAAGATGATGGAATGAGGAAAAGGATAAGTGAAAGTGCAAACAAAATTTGGTACTCAAACCACTTTTGGCACTTGGCACTTCTCCGTTATGGAAAGAGCAAGCAAAGGGAGCAGAACAGCGGAGGATTAAGTGTGTTTTGGAAAGAAGTTCGAGGTGAAAAGATCAAAATCAAATTTTGTAAATTTACCGCGTTCATGCCCGTAAAAATCATCTTTGAAATTGTCTGGTCCACCTTTTCCATCCACTAAGAGCCCAAGACCGTTCCGAAGCATGCCACCTTCCCAGGTACCGTCATATGTTTGGTCATAGAAGTTCCAAGACTCACCGCGTTTACTCCCTTGAGGCATTCCGTAACTAAGGAGACCACCTGCAGGGTCACCAGTAACAAGACACTATGAGTCACGGCACTAAATTTTCATTTACGCAGGTATTTTAGACAAGAGTTGCTTGTCACGCTTGGGAAATCGATTCTTTTTATCGAATTCTGTCAGAATCAACTGTAATCTACAATTAACCTAGTTTTACCTTATCTAGAATCATCCTCAAACAAATTATCTTATGAAACGTCAAATTATCCAATTTCAGCAGTATTGGGTGGCAAAGTCGCACTGCATACGCGCACTAATCGATTTTTATCAGAGTGATTTAAAACGCGATGAAAATCTATACCGGAATTTATACTTTTTCTTTCTTTCCGAATAAGAAAAAGCGGCGAGTATCTGAGCAGAGGTGAAAGTATAAAAGTGAAAGTGATGTGGGTCTTCTTAATTCAATGACGATTGTTATTTCTACCAAGGGAAAACGGTTGGACATGTTGAGACTTCTGACGTCCTTCCTTAACATTGGGCCCCGAAGCCCTTAAGTGGCGACAGCGTCGCTTGGCAGGAAAACGAGAAAAAGGAAAAGCAGTCTAATGGGCAGAAATGTGGAGAAATGGAGAAAGTGTGCTTTCTCTTAATTTTCTCTCCATTCCCTTGTCAGGTTCATTGTCGAAGTTGGAAGGGAGATGGGAGACAGGAACACTTTGTCTTAATTCGGATTATAAGGTGGACGTAATGGGAACAGGAAGAATAAGATAGAAAACTGTCTTTCACTTGCGCTTTCCATCCATTCCCATTACCATAATAAGTAATTGGACCTTTCACTTTACTACTCCAATTCAATCCACAGACCCTGGTAACAGTACAAAACTCATTGGAAACTAGTGGAAATTTTATTTTATTTAAAATTGACAACATTAGGAAAAATCAATTTTCAAATTCTAAAAAACCCAGACAACTTTAGAAACAAAACCGCAAATCAAATTGAAATTACTGAACTCCTTTGAATCCATTTCATGTTCTCGAATTGATATCATTTTAAACTCCACCTCCTCACCTGGCAAGAGCAGTCATTTGTCGACAAAAATTGTGAATTTAAATTTTGAAAAAAAATTCTTCTTTGATTTTACGAGTTTTTCACCTTATTAAGCTCAAGCCCATTTTCATTCATTAAAATCTCATAGTAATTCTTGGCTAACACTCTAAACTTGAAAATGGAAAGTTTCAAGTTTGACAGGATTGTATAACTTGACCTTTTATAGGGTTGTAAAAACTGCGGTAGCTTTTTTACACTTTGAAAAGTGGCAACGTGTAATTCATCTCCTTAACAGTTTCTTGTTAAATTTGAAACCGAGCCACAAGCCAATTGTTCTGTTAAAATCGAATGCATTTATATGCAAAGTTATATAATAAATCAAGTCTTCTATTTTATCTTAAGCAACTCGCCTTTGAAAGAGCATCCATAGATCTCCATTCGCATGCAGACCGTCCTCCTGTGATGACTATACGGATGAAACCGAATTTTAGAGGCAATAATCGGCGTCTTCAACTCTACTTTTGCAGGCGTGTAAGTATTGATATTAGCTTGAAGAATCTAAAAATTCAAATGAACATGGAATCAAAAGTATTCAAGTTGCCTTTCACTTTTATGGCTTTGTAAATGGTCCAATTCTTAAGTGGGTAAAACGTATTGAGTGGATGTTTCTCCAATTTCATTTACTTTACTCACCACCCCAAAGAGCACATTTATTTGTACTTTTATTTTCCTATGCCTAGAGGGAGGGGGTAATTCGGTGATAGCAATCACATAAAAAGGTTCGAAAAGAAAGGCAAACGAACTCCATTTCATTAGAAGGGCGGGTGAATTTTGGGAACAAATTGGAACTTATTCGAATTGTGGCGCCAGAACAACCCCATGACATTTTAAGATTTCAAGGGGAGATTGTTTAGGCAAATTACGAATTTACGTAAGTGCATCCAGTCAGGGCGGTGAACATATGTGGAGGACATTGAATGATTTTTCTAGATTGCATTCAATTCAACTCTGTCGCTTTTCTGGCACTAGCGAAGTCTCGGGATTCACTTTTTTGCAGAAAACTATCCCGGGCAAGTTAAAAATTAAAGTGCTAAAGCAGAGTGTTTTATCAAAATGAAAAGAATTAATTTTTAAACCAAATTACGTTCAAAAATAAAATGAATGAAGGAGAAACTTTGTCATGTGTCAACTTGTAATTTTAAGTGTATCATCAAGAATGCTGTTACTTCTGAATCAACGTATTCGTCTTTGAGTGGAAAATGACTAAGAAGCTTAAGAAATTTTGACGAGCACCAGACAAATTGTGGTGAAGATTTCATACCTCGTTGCCCGTATTATCTCTATATCGCACCCATTTCCCCAACTCAGCTCGCCAGTACGAAAGCAAATAATTTTCGGCAAATTCCGCTCCTTGTCCATTCCCAAACCTTCCTTGAGTTTCTGTAGCCGTGATGACATGAACCGTGTGAAGATCAACCTTTAACAAAAGATTAAAAAATAAAAAGGTAAGAAGATAAAAAATCATCATCAAATCTCAAGCGACAATGACATTCCCACATTTCGTCACATTCCCTTATCTGAACTCATGCCTGTAATTCCTTACCTCTTCAAATCATCATGCTCTCACGTAGGCAGGTATTTACAATCACAAAACTAAACTTCTCTAAAATTTAATTTCAGACATACCAACTGCCTTTTTCTACATATGGATTTTCTCGAAATAACGTCGTCTCTTTTCGATAAAGATCAATTGTTAAGCAGTAGCCCCTTAAGACCAAAGTCAAGGCTAAGTGCCTAATCCCTTTGGAGTCAAAGGCTAAAGCCTTTGTTTGCTTACCTCGAGCCATTCTTCAGCATCAGATGTCACTTGGTTCTTGGGACACCAGGCCCCACCTTGCCCTTCTTGCCGAACCCTAAAACCGAAACAGACATAAATATCCACAGAGAGATTTAAATCTTCTAAAAATCCTTTTCTTCAGCGCCAACTTCAAACAAGATCAAATCTGAGAAACAATATTTTGAAATAGGCTTTCCCCACTTTATCAGTCTCATTATCCAAAATGTTGAAGACAAAAAGAACTTTTTATGCTATTTATAGCTCTAGCAACAACTTTCTCACTTATACAATAGTCTTCACAAAATGAGGCAACTCCGCAAAACCTTAACCTTTTTCTATAGTAAGGGGTGGAAAGGTTTAAGAAATGACTCGTTAGAACCACTTCGGAATTCATCGTGTCACGCTCCTTTTGTCCCTTTTCTTCACTTTATGGGCTTAATTAATTTAGGAAGTCTAGTACTTCCAAGTTCTAAACTTATTAAATCCCGCCTTCCGGCTAACATCACCAGCATACGAAAACTGTTCAAAATATTGACAATGGAAATTCCCAGAAAGGCGAAGGGGGAACTTTCTCCGAAAAGGCTTCAAGGAAAAAGTTATGAAAATGAGAGGACAGAGTAGTCGACCCGCAGCTATCCAGTCGGAGAAAAAAAAGGAAAATTTAGAATTCTGCCACCTTCCTGTTTTCCTTCTGGGCTTCTTTAGAATTTTAGAAGAGAACAAACTGGTGGATTTTAATAGATTCTTATTTCTGCTGGTAGCTTTGTCATGGATTCGACTCTGCTTGTTAAGTATTAAGTGAAGTAAAGATCAAAGTGAAAAGTGTTGATGGAAAAACTAGAAGTGAAATCTGATGCGATGAGGAGAAAAGGAAGGGAGGGTTCAAAATTAATTTTGTAGAATAAAAGGCAAAGGCCTTGAGGATGAAACTGGGTATGGGTTATGTGCAAAAGGATGAAAGTGAAAAACAAACAAAGGAAAAAGTCAGAAGGGAAAAGCTACAATAACTCGAGGCTCAATTTCAGCATGACATCGAACCTTAGACATGGCCATACACCGAATCCCTGTCAGTTGGGATTTTGTGAATTGGATTACGAACCCCAGAAAGGAAATTGAAAAATGGGCATCCATTCACACATGAAAAAAGAAGCGATTGGTTTGGTTCCATTTGGCAAACAAGGAGAAGTACCCGCTAAATTCAAACAACAAAAAAGCTTTATGAAATACCTGCTGTGCTGTGCTTAGACAGAAAAAAAGACCATTGGGGCAATTTTCAAAAAGAGAAATGGATAGAATTAGAGAAGATCCAAAAGGGCCACTAAAACCGTCCGGTCCAAATTCCAATTTTGAATGTTGTACAATAACCAGTTTGACAATCATTTATCATTAAATGCACGATGCCGTTTGACGGGCAGGGGAGATATGGGGACTTGAGGGCATCGAATTACAATCAAATATTTAGACAAACACAAAAGAAATTATAAAAGGTTCCGAATCCAATTGGATTAATTGAATCAAAAATTACAGCTATGAACAGGGCTGTCAGACTTGATTACGTTAGCTTAAACTAAATGTTTTTCGCTCTTTCAAATGATATCACGGTGAATTCTTGATGCTATTTGACGTTGGAAGCTTTTGTCTTATAGTTGGAAAATTGAAAATAAAGTTTCGGTTTCAATTCAATTTGAAGAAAGATAATCTTTTTGAAAAGTAGAGAAAGTTTTGTTGGGAAATGGATTAATTTTCAAAAGGAAGAATATAAGGAAAGTGCTTTGGGTTTTGGTGGTTTGAAATGAATGTCCGGGTGGTGCTTAAGCCATATTCTTTGGGGTTCTGTAAACAATGAGAATAACACAGCCCATCCTATTCAGCAAGAC